>JAYMSZ010002599.1:0-11756 GCA_036897665.1 Pelargonium citronellum
GTAAAAAAGAGCCGAAAACGACAAAAAAACGGGACCAAAATGGCACAAAACCGGGTCAAAAGGGCAATAAAATGGGTCAAAACTGGGCCAAAAACCGGGTCAAACATTGGTCAAAACATGTCAAGAGACGAAAATTCCATCACAAAAATTCCGTTGCAGATCAGCGACGGAATATGTGACGGAAATTTCGTCACAGATCAGCGACGAAAATTCTGACACAGATTCTGTCGCTGATCTGCGACAGAATTTCAGTCACAGATTTCGTCACTGATCTGAAACGGAATCTATGACGGAATTTCTGTCGCAGATCTGCGACGGAATCCCCGTCGCTGACAATCTGCGACTGTCAAATTAGCGACAGATTTACTTCTGTCGCTAGTCCATCTCAGATTGCAATCAGCGACGGAAAATGCCCTATCAGCGACATAAAATTTCGTTGCTGATAAGCCATTTTCCTGTAGTGCAAGGAGTTTTTCAGATCAACAGCTGGGATGACATCAGTGTTGTTGTTCAACTAGAAGGAGTTGTTGGGTGGCCCGAGTTGTTGCAAGCTCTTGTAACTTGCTTGGACAGTAATGACTTGAATCATATGGAAGGTGCAATGGATGCCTTATCGAAGGTGTGTCCTGCATATACAACTAACTTTCTTAGCTACTCATTGAAGGCATTTTACATTTTCTTTGTTGCCGGTTGATTTGGTAAACTGTTCGGTTCAAAGTGAAAGGGGAATTGTGCATTTCAATGAAATAAGTGTAGGTTTTAGATACATACTGAACAATAAAATTTGCTAGAATTAGTGCTGTAGTTCATGAAATACCACGAAATGAGGATAATAAATCAAAATAATGGTTCTAGCAACCTAACACTGTCTAAAATTTCAGCGCAGTGAGTAAGCATTTGAGCTTTGGCCCATAGTTTTTATTTGGAAAACAATGTAGCTATATATCTCAACTTTATTTTCTTTTGGTTAACAGTTAACTTCACCATCTAACTGTGCAGCACATATACTGTTGTGTTGATTTTAATTTTCAAACATGACTAATACATTTATTGAAATTCTGAGTTTCTTCAAATGTGATACTAAGCTCACTTTACATGATGTCTGCGACTCAGATTTGTGAGGATATCCCACAAGTACTTGATTCAGATATGCCCGGATTAACTGAACCCCCCATCAACATATTTCTCCCTCGACTATTTCAGGTACCATAACCATTCCCGGTCATTTGAGTCAATATATTTGTGCGAATAAGTTATCATCATATTATATGAAATGAACTGTTGGTCTGCTCATACAATTTGTTGTATAACCTGATTATTTTTAGTTATGTTACTTTTTGGTGGATTCCTATCGTAACATGGGTATTATCTGAACAGTTTTTCCAGTCACCACATGCCTCTCTACGAAAGCTTTCTCTGGGTTCTGTAAATCAATACATCATGTTGATGCCAGCTGTAAGTATATTTGTAATTTTTTATTTATTTATGATTTCACTAGACCTTATTCTTGCATTCAGTTTGAAAAGAACTATTAATTGGTTGCAGGCTTTATATGCTTCCATGGACAAGTATCTGCAGGGTTTGTTTGTTCTTGCCCAAGACCCCTCTGCTGAAGTACGAAAATTGGTGGGTGGTCACTCATTTCCTTAAAAATAAATTTATCTTTTATGTCGTTGACTGAATATGTATAGCACTAACATGGAATTTTATAAGATTATGCTTAGAATGTTTTCCTTGAATAACTAGCCCTTTATGGATAAAGTTGTTTTGTATTTTATGATATGGCAATGATTATTATTTATGTTATTTTGTTAAAGTCCATTTGTCTGTTGGGAATAATGGAATATTATCCTAGGCACCCTATGAAACAAGGTAATTTAGAGTGAGCCTTATATTCTCAGATTTATAGTCATTAACTTTCACTGTTCTGTAATTCTGTATATATTTTTAACCAGCTAGAGGCATTCAGGCCCCTTAGAGCACCCAACCAGGCTTAACAGACATGGGTAAGGCTACCATGCCATCCTGCCCATAGCTGGGAAATCTGGAAAATTCTACTAGTGGCTGGCTCCATAAAGGTGGAGAATCAAACTTTAGGATCTGTCACTTACTGATGTGGGAGCTCCTGGTCACTAGGGTACCCCTTGGAGTTATCTTTAAGTTTGACCCTGTTGAATTACATGAATAAAAAACTCAAGCATTTACTTGATGGGACCGGTTCTTCTCTCTCTCTCTCAGCACACTTAAATGTGTTGAACTCAACCTTTTTTGCAACCTTCGGGATTCTTTAAATTGTTGCTGTTGAATGATAGGATGTAGGATACAGAGCTCTTTGCACAGTGTATTCATCTTTTTGTTTTGACTCTCTTATTGAGCAGGTTTGTGCAGCATTTGTTCAGTTAATTGAAGTCCGGCCGTCTTTCTTGGAGGTGTGAATCTCTTTCTGTGTTATTATGTCTCATGCAAAGTCTTTTTATGTTCACTCTGTACTCTTTTATGTTTCAGTTTTGCTCAAATGAAGAATTTTTAAATATTATAATTATTCTTGGAGTTTCATATCATAATATATTTTCATATTCTTTCTATTCCATGTGTTGTTTTGTCGCCTTCTTGCAGCCACATCTGAGAAATGTAATTGAATACATGTTGCAAGTCAACAAGGACTCCGATGATGAAGTAGCACTTGAAGCCTGTGAATTCTGGTAACGATTCCTCCGCTGCCTCTTTTGTAATGATGGAATTTGAGATTAGGCGTAACTTGCTTAACTGATTGTCTGATCCCTTATTGGCCGACTCCATGGCCTTTGTTGATGATATGTTCTGTATTGACTTTTGACTGGCAGGGATAAATGCAACTTGCATTTATTTCACAGACATTAGGAACTTCCTTTTTAGCGCCATGCATCTATACTCAAATTCAAATAACTTCATGTTTAGTTATTGAATCAGGGTTTTAAGTTCTTATGGCATGTAGAGTTTTTTTTTCCGACAATATTGTTTATGAAGTTGTTAGTACTGGATTCATAGACCAAAGCATGATATGAATAAAATTAAAAGAAGAAAACTTGTGCTTTATGGGTATGTTTTGACATTTTTGCTTCTATCTTTCTTTCCCCTTGTTTCATTTCCCTCTTTCAATATCAATTGTGGCTTGCAGGTCTGCTTACTGTGATGCTCAGCTACCACCTGAGAACCTGAGAGAGTTCTTGCCACGCTTAATTCCAGTATGATTAATGCCATTATGATTTTTCCTCGACTAAATGAGTCTAACTGAGCAGTTCACAATTTTTGACATTATCCATTATAACATATGTAGGTTTTATTGTCAAACATGGTTTATGCCGAGGATGATGAGTCTCTTGTTGATGCTGAGGTCAATATTTAGTATTTTCTCTATTATTATTTAGTAAAAAGCTCTAATCATAATTCATATTTGACTTGTTGTTGCTTCATTTTTTTTTATTCAGGAGGATGACTCTCTTCCAGATAGAGATCAGGTTCAGACTGTTGATTTTCATTGCCAAGTTTGTGGGTATTAATGTTTGCTATTTCCTTCATTCATTGCATTTCTAAATTTTTGCTTGCAGGATCTTAAGCCTCGTTTTCATTCATCACGGTTTCATGGATCTGATAATGCAGAAGATGTATGCTACTGCATCATGTCTCTGATTGTTTAATTTATAATGTTTGGTTAATTGATTCATTTTGTGTATTGGGAAATGATTTTATAGCTATGCCCTACATTAGTTTTAGAAAGAAAAGTTTGATTGAGTGATATTTCTTGTTTGGGATAATTACAGGATGACGACGTTGTGAATGTATGGACTTTAAGGAAATGCAGTGCAGCTGCTCTTGATATAATCTCAAATGTTTTTGGAGATGAGATCCTTCCAACATTAATGCCTATAGTTCAGGTAATCTATGTATTTGGCATTGGACGCAAGACTTCTATGTAGTTGGTTCTTGTGGTTTATCAGAATGTGCTGGTTGGTTATGTTGCATGACATATACTAGGGGTTTAAGATATTCTTGTTTCCATTGGGCTTTAGTTCGAAAGTACATATCTGTGGACTTACATTAATCTTATTGGAAACTAGGAGCCTGTTCCAGGTTTTATTGGTTGCAGGGATTAAGATCGTCAGTATTAGGAATCTTGATATTAGGATGAGGATTGGTATTGGTTCCAGCTTAATCCTTGAAGATCTTATTGGGAAGTATGAATTTTTCCACAGAGCTGAAATACTAAATTAAGTAGTACAATTGCAAAAAGTGATAATTATTGGAAAATTTGAAATTTAAATAACAATTCTAAAAATTTCAGGCAGAACTTTTACTGTGTTTGAAACTGAAAAAAATTGAGGGAAAGAAAAGTTTGAATAGTGTTATAAAGTTAGTATTCTCACTAGATTTTAATTGGTTGTTCGGGGAAATGTAAAATTGGATAATTAAAGTTGTCACTAATTTTCTTTCCCCTTACCTTATGTGGTTCCATACATACCATTGCTGTCGTTTTCAGTTATGACTTGCAACAGCTAATTAGTTTGCTGTCAAGAGTTTCATCTAGCATTTTATGGCATCAAGTAAAAGATGTACTGAGAAGGAATCATCATCTCTTTGAGACAATCTATTATTGTTTAATATTGTTCTGTTCTTTTGTGCCAAGTACTCATACTATCCTAAATGGAGTGCTAATATTGGTTGAGCTGGATGAATTTTTATTTTTTAGATTGTAATACTTGGACTTAGAGTTCATACTGATCTACATAAGCAGATGGAACTTACAGCTTTGTGAATTTGATTTGTATTCATATTTTGACTTTATGAATTTCTGCAGGCTAAGATGTCAAATAATGGTGATGAAGTGTGGAAAGAAAGAGAAGCTGCTGTTTTAGTCCTTGGTGCTATAGCTGAGGGTTGCATTAGTGGTCTTTATCCCCATTTATCTGAGGTGATCCTTACTATTATTATGGCTATGAGTTTTTTTTTTTTTTCAAAATTAATGTCAATTCAGCAATGCTTATAAGCAGTTTCTTTAACCTAAATTTGACCTTTGTGCTATGTGGCCCATGAACTTAGTTTTTCCCTTCAACTTAGTTTTGTCCTTGAACTTCGTAAGCGCTATTAAGCATGGATTCAGACACTTCATGAGATTCATAATTTTTTTTAAAAAAAAATCTTAGGTCACAATTGCACTTTATATTTACAATTAAAAAAAAAACATAGGAGACAATTGCAATTTATGATTCATTGTTGTATTTACATTTTATATAAATAAAAAATGGGACATGCGTGTCCTTGTGTGTCACATGTCCCCAAGACATGCTGTATATTTGAGTGTTCATGCTTCCTATTGTTACAAAGGTCTGGATTACACTGAATTGGTAGCTGTGATCCCCATCTTCTTTTGGTTGGCTTTTATTATGAAACCTAGCTGATAATAAGCATGCATCAGGCTCTAGTTTGTCCAGCTTTATTAGAAATTAATTTTTCTCATTTTCTTGGGATCGCCTCAAATTTTGCAAAATTTATACCCAAAATGAAGACACTGAATATTGCTCTAGACTTCTTGTGGCATATGGCTAACTGAGCAAAAGATGGGGTCAACAAACAAATCCCTGTCACTAAACATTTCAGGGGCAATGTTTCAAGGTTTTAGTTGACGGACTTGTGGTTTTCAAAGCGATATAAGTTCTATTCTATATTGTTACTCTTTCTTAGTTTACTTTCTTATCTAGAATGTGAAATTGATCTTAATTTTGACATTCTCGTGCAGATTGTTGAATTTCTCATCCCTCTCTTAGACGACAAGTTCCCTCTCATACGGAGTATTTCTTGCTGGACGCTTTCTCGTTTCAGTAAATTTGTTGTAGAGGTATGATTGAACTTATTTTGCACCGTGACACCGTCTGCCTTCCTAGTCAAGCTTTCTCTAGCACTTTGCACTTCATTTTCTCCTTTAAATGCATAAGATGTTTTAGAACCAAGAATTTCAAGATAGGAAGATAATAGAACTAGAGCTAATTGATAAAATACTCTATGTTAAATAAATTCTTATCTAAAGTTGGAAAGCAAAGATACATTATGCATGCGAAATTAGGACTGGGCAACCGAAACCGATTAACCAAACCGAATGATTTGGTTAGGTTATTTTATGTAACGGTTCAGTTATAGGTCGGTTATAAGATGAACGTATTGATGTCGGTTCGGTTTTCAGTTTTAGACTTATATTTTATCAGTTAAGTGAACTGAATATGTATAAGGTATATTTTTATTTTCGTACGATATGTTTGTATTTTGAGTATTTTATAAATTGTACGAGGTAAAAACTAAAATATATTAGATATGTGATATGAACAAGTTTTCTGCATTTTAAATTTTGCGTAGTTATAACTTAGAGACATACACATTTTAGGTGCATGAACTTTGATCAAATGTGCAAATAAGTAACTTTTGACAAACTTAGTACAAATAGGTGCATGAATTTTTAATTTTGAATCAAGTCAAATTCACTAACGGTGTTATCTTTTTCCGTTAAAAATAATTATGCGGTAGTCTATGTGTCATTTATATGATGTGGAGCATGAGTTGAACATTGATGATGTCATTTTTGTGCATAAAAATTTAAAATAATTTTATGAGTCATGTGCCAATTAATTAATTAAAAATAATTTCTCTCTCCGCTCCCAACTTCCTCCCATTGCTTCATCTTCTTCTTTTTGTATGCACTTTCCTTAAAAAATTAATAAAACAAGTCCCATTAAATATATTATTTATATGAAAGATTAGTTCAAAAATTGTGGGAATTGTCTCTTGTTGCTATAGAAGCTACACAAATGCAGAAGTTGGAAAAATTATAGGGTAGTCAAAAGTTGACGGAATGAACTCTCCAAATCATAGGGTAGTCAAAAGTTGGAAAAATTAGTTCAGGGGTGCCAACTGAAATAGAAGCTTACCATAAGGGGTCCATCTGTGATTACCCCTTTCTCTTATAACTTATAACATTTTTTGTGATTGTTGAACTTGTAATCAGAATCTTTTATTTGTTCACATGCTTTTTGCACGGTTAACTGATGAATGATTTACATTTACAAATTAAATTGTTAAAAGATAACAGGTCTTATTCGGTTATAACCAAAAACCGAACTGGTTATACGTCAACCGAACCGACCAATTATTCTTAAATTCGGTTTCGGTTTGGTTGGTTTTAACATATTTCAAAATAAATCCGTTCCGTCTTAAAATTGAACAAATTTATATGTTAACCGACAGATCCCACCCCCATGCGAAATGTCCTTGCTGGGTCAAGGATTTCACCAATTCCTTAAAAAACAATGTTCTTATATAAAAGGTAGTTTCATTTAAGTCTTGATCATCACAGTATAAGCTTAATAGTGTTAATCTTTTTTGGAAGAGTATATTATATAATTGTTGGAAGTTTTGTCGGAAACAGTATATCTTTTAAGCAATGTGCATGAACATTTCGAGTTATTAATCCTCCAACTAAATATTATATCAGGAAGAGGCTTTTTCAAAGAATGAGGTTACATACTGGAAAACTGTTTTTTAGGATTTTTTTTCCCTTATAGTAAGAAGGAAATTTCTGCATGATTCTAATTATCGTAAGTTCTTAACGATGTGATTGTTGTGGTTTATTAAACTTTTCTTGCTGGTGTTGCCAACTAGATATAAAAGTATGGTGATGTATTAGTGTATTTCCAGGTGGTGAGTATTTTACCCTTGATGATGACCAACAAATAAAAGTATCACGAGGTGGCGTGTTTTTAACGATTGTGATTCTCTTAAAGAACACAAGTTTTTACTTTCTAATTTCATAAAGCTATTCTCATTGGCATATCTCAAACCGCTGCCAAGTATCATGATTGAATTCTGAATGAAGCAAGGAAAAGCTATATCACAGTTCTGTGTCATAGTGCACCAAATAGAAATTACCCACATCATTGAATAAAATCTTATTATGGTGCGTCAGTGTGCATGTAATTTCATTTCCATATTTCTGTGTTTCATATGTGTTTTGAACTGAAACATTCTTAGCTATCACTGTAAGTTATTTTGTACTCCCCGTTTAAAGATTACAGTTGACTAATGTCTTTTTCTCATCAGGGAATTAGTCATCAAAAAGGCTATGAGCAATTTGGAAAAGTTCTTACCGGTGTCCTACGAAGAATATTAGATTCTAATAAGCGTGTGCAAGAGGCTGCTTGTTCAGCTTTAGCAACACTCGAAGAGGTTCTCACTCCAAATGCAGTTTAACTGTTACATTTCTGGTTTAATAATCTGTTTTCCTAATCTCATAGGTGGTATTCTTAATTTGCAGGAGGCTGCAGAGGAGTTGACACCACATTTAGAAATTATTTTACAGCACCTTATGTGTGCTTATGGGAAATATCAGGTTATTTTCTGTCCTCGGCAATTTAATGAGCTTGTTCGACATTACATAGATCAAATATGTATTGGCTTGCCACATCTTAAATTTGAATATTTTGTATGTATTTATTTTTATTGTTTCTATCACTATATCATTTTGTTTTGTTGCATTTAACTTGTATTCATGCATCCAGAGACGGAACCTCAGAATTGTATATGATGCCATTGGAACCTTGGCAGATGCTGTTGGAAGTGAACTTAATCAGGTATCGATTAGGATAAACAAAGCTTGCTCTCCCTCTTTTTAATAACTACTTAAACCTTATTGCCTTGAATCTTTGATGAGGAGGTTCTATTCTCATTTACCATCTTAATGATTTGCAGCCAAATTATCTTAATATTCTGATGCCTCCATTAATTGCAAAGTGGCAGCAACTTTCAAATTCAGACAAAGACCTTTTCCCTCTATTAGAGTGCTTTACATCTATAGCACAGGTTGGTATAACTATCACTGTTACCATTTGACCCTGATCTTACATTTGCTTATTTAAGTGATTCTATCAATTCAGTATAGTAGTTGGGTAAGTGAATACTTCTAGTGAGGTGCTAGAATATATAGATAGGCCAAAAGCTACAATGAACTGTGTCAAGCATAAATAATAATACACAGGCCAATTGTTAGTTAGCAAATCCATTAGTAAATCAAATGAAGAGTATTAGTTTATGAAAGGAAAAACCGTGGGTAACTACCCTAAAATATCTTCCAAACACAAAAGTACCTGAAGTTTTGCCAGATTTATCTATCAGTAAAACTTAACTAAGGACCTTATATCCTCTTGTGAGAGTCACATCAATGATTCTTTTTGTAATGCCAACAATTTGCCTCTCTTTAATTGTTTTTTTCTTTTCATGACTCTATGTTCTCTGCAACTTTCTTCCACATCAGGTCTCTCTTTCCTCTCATACTACTCCTAAAGCTAAGAGTTACCCAATCAATTGTGATCTGAATGCTAAACATTGAGACAGATCTACCTGCAAATCAAAAAATGTTTTATGTCCCATCTATCAATCCAATGAACAAAAGATATAGGCTCTTCACTAGAGGTTTGTCTTCCCGAAATTAAAAATTGACCTAAATCACAATTACTATTTTCCATTACAGAGAAATAAGATGAGAAAAACAATAAAATACTAAGGTTGCGTTTGATCGCATGGATATAATCCAAGCCCCCCTTTGGATCACGATGGTTTGGATATAGAAATATTTTTTATACCCAAATAACCCGATCTAATTCAAAATTATATTCTTTCTTTTATTTTCTTGTACCGAAAATGATTAATGTAAATAAATAAAATTGTTAAACATAGTTTTTTTTTTTTCCGTTCGTGTTCGGGTTTGGAATGAAATTGGCTAATACCCAAAAATATTGAATTGATTAAGTTTGTATTCAAAGTGGATAAAAAATTAAACTGTTTTTTTTTTAATCTTAACTTGAAAAAGAACTCACGAGATTTGATTTGATCATCGATTACAAAAATTATTTCATATTTATGTTTGATATTGTTCAAACTCATACCAATTATAAGTTTGTTTATATGTGTTCGTGTTATGGTCATATTGGTTCGAGTAACGTTATATTGATTTGCAGTTTTCTATTTTTTATATTTTCAGGTCTTAAACTGAAAATTTTCTATTCATTTTTCGATCCAAATATTTTTTAATTTTGCTCTTTATACGGTACATACAATTATGTGGTAGGCTCAGTATTTATGCATAGAGTTTTGTATGCCTGCTAAGTTTTTCATACTATATTTTGTAGACTTCTCTTCTAGGAGTCTCAAGAGTACTAGTGTAATAGAAAATAAATGTTATTGTGATAAACATGGTAACATATTTTATTTGTTGCAGGCATTGGGTACTGGATTCACTCAATTTGCTGAGCCCGTATTCCAGAGGTGCATAAATATCATCCAGACCCAACAAATGGCAAAGGTTTCTTATAAGTTTGATAGTTTAATTCTTTATGTGACACTAATTAGCTGTTATCTATTTGTTGACATATTTTCTCTTTCCCCATGTTTGTCTGAAGTTCTTGTCTTTCTGTTCTGTTTTTAATTTAGTGACTGTTACCATGTCATGGCATTTGCAATGATGTGTAGTATGTTGCAATTTTGTTAGTAAGAAATTAATCAATGTATAATTAGATATCAAATGAGTTCCCATTAAGCTCTTAATCCTCATGTATCATAGTGTTCTTGGTACATCAAATGTCATATATATTGCCTCGTACATTAAATTAAATTAAAGTTATGCCTGTTTCTTTATTATCTGTGGATTGAAGAGTGAAGTAGCTTTCATAATCTGGTCAGAGCGTAACATTCTCTTACTTTTAAGTTGTAGCTGTATTATAAATTTTAATCTTAATGGGATTCTTTGCTATTTAGTTTTGAAATATTGATGACAAGATAGAGCACACAAGCATGTCACGCTCTTAGGTAGTTTGTGTCTTCTGTCCAATCTGTGTTCTTTCAAATCTACTGAGCAATTGCGGACAAATGAACCAGTAAGCTTTACGACGTTTATTACTCTCTACTATTTCGTGTTCTATCATTACAGTTCATATTGGGCTTACATGATTTCTGAAAAATTAAGAACTTCAAATAAACTATACTCTGACTGTCTGCATTTAAAATTTTGAAGCTACAAATCTTTTTTGCTGGGCCTCATGTATGATACTTAATGAATTTTTGTTCCCCCAAGTAATCGTCTTTGAGACATTGATTGGAATTATTTTGCAGGTTGATCCTGTTGCAGCTGATGTGCAGTATGATAAGGAGTTTATGGTATGCTCTCTTGACCTGCTCTCTGGACTCACAGAAGGTCTTGGCAGTGGTATAGAAAGTTTGGTACGTATCTTTCTCTAAATTTTACTGTCAAAAAGTATAAACCATTGATAAGAAGCTTGGTTTCTTCTATTTTCTTTTTCTCTAGAAATAGTTTTATTATTGCAGAAGGTGCTTGTTAAATTTTATAGGGTTAAAGGTATTTTTGGTGCTCATACTTATGCGCGAAATCCAATTTGGTACCCAAACTTTTATTGTACTCAATTTAGTACCCAGACTATTATTTCAAACCCAATTGAGTGCCCACACTTTTATTTTGAACCCAATTTAGTGTCCGCCGTCACATTCTGTCAATTCATCCGCTAAGTCTTGACTACGTGGAGGCTGTACTGCCTCGCTGGAAAAAAACACGCTGACGTGTACTCTTGGTTGCTGAGGTGTAAAATTTATTGCTGATTGGCTGCTGAGTTGGATAATTTTTTATGATGTGGTTGCTGAGTTGAATAATTCTTGATGAATTAGAATTT
>JAYMSZ010002600.1:0-11756 GCA_036897665.1 Pelargonium citronellum
ATGTAGATGTGCCAGTAGCATTAATATTGACCTTATAAGTCTTACCACAATGAAAGCAAGAGCAGAATTCATTACCTTTACCATCCGAAGCAGGCAGCGAGAAATCATTCCAAACCAGAGAAGTACGTTTAGTATTCGTATATGTTGTTCCATTACCAGCTTCGGAAGCAGTCTTCCTCTTCTTTCCACTCACCTTAGCCTTAGGGTTTGGTGGCTTACCAAGACCAGTTTGAGTTTGTACCTGCATAATAAAATAAGAACACACAGATTAATATATTATAAACCAGAGTATGATCACAGAAACAAAAAATTATAGCCAAAACCAATACCATGAACCCTAAACTGAACACTAAACTAACATGCAATCATGGAATCATTAAATTAAAACCTAAACTAACATAAACCCTAAATCAATTTGAACATGCTCATTAAATCGAAATCGAAATCGACATGCAAACCCTAAATCAACACATGCAAATCGAAATTCCAAACAGAAGCAAGTGGAAACAGATGCTACACAATACACATGCAAATCGAAATCAAATCGAAACAGATGCTACACATGCAAATCGAAATCAAATCGAAACAAATAGCAATTAGAAACAGATGCTACACATGCAAACAGAAATCAAATCGATACAGATTCACTACACATGCAAATAGAAATCAAATCGAAAAAGATGTTACACATGCAAATCGAAATTATATCGAAACAAAAATTAAGAAATCAAAATCAAATCGAAAGAGAGGGTGATTGTTACCTGCATAGGAGGCTCCGGTGAAGGATGTTGGGGATCTCCATCGATCTCAGACTGAGTACCAGTCAACTGAGACATTAGTACTCCAGAAATCGAAAGAAAAGAAAGAAAGCAACAGACACAACAGAGACGTCCACAGGACTAGATCAAGACTAATTACACAAGAACAATGAAGAACCTTATTATATGATATCAGAGAAGAAGAACTAAAGGAGGAGATTGGGGAGGAGTAGGAGTAGCCGTTGGAGTTGGAGATGGAGGAGCTCATTTCGGATTACAAGAGATTTTGGGGATCTATGATTGACAATAGATAATCGCAATCGATTCTCAGACGACGAAACGTTAGGGACTCAAATGGTCTCAGAGAGAAAGAAAGAGAGGAAGGTTGCGCCGTTGGTGAGAGAGGACTCAGAGGATAAATGAAGTAGGGTTCCTAAATTTAGCTTATATACTTAGGGTTTGGCAGACGAGGCGGGGTCCGAAGCGGGTGTAGGTTAGTGAATCCGTGGGCCGGCCCTTGCTGTAACGGTGTGGGACTATGGAGCCCGTTACATTGTAACTGTTTGGGCAGACGGTGCGGTAACGGCGCGGTTTGAGCGGGGCCCACGGTGTTAGCGGGTTTTTGAACACCCCTACATTCTACTTTTGGCATTATTATTCGTGTTGTATATGCAGATGATATTGTTATTACGGGAAGTGACATTGTTGGAATATCATCTCTAAAATCATTTCTTCACTGTCAATTTCACACAAAGGATTTAGGGATGTTTGAATACTTTTTGGGTCGATGTAACAAGAAACAAAATAGTATCTTCGTATCACAAAGAAAATACGAGCTTGATCTACTAGAGGAAATAGAAAAGTTAGGTGCTAAACCATGTAGTGCTCCGATACCACCTAATTTACAGTTTACTGAGTAAGGAGATTTATTTGAAGAGCCTGAAAAGTATAGAAGATTGAACAAAAAATTGAACTATCTTACGGTAACTCGTCCTGGTATTGCGTACTTCGTCAATATCATGAGTCGATTCATGTTCTCCCCTAGAGCTCCTGGACGAGGTTTAATAATCATGGTCACACTAGTATAGTGTGTTTTTCATATGCATATTGGGAAGGATCCGAGATTTATAGAAAGTCCACCAAAGGCTATTGTGCTTTTGTGGAGAAAATGTAGTTTCGTGGAAAACTAAAAAATAAAATGTTGTATCTCGTTCCAATGCGGAGCCAGAATACAGGGCTATGGCCCAGTCTATATGCGAGATAATGTGGATCTATCAGCTCTTAGTTGAAGTTGGTGTTACAGATTCAATGTCAGTTAAGCTATGATGTGATAACTAAGTTGCTTTTCATATTGCTTAAAAAACTGTGTCTCATGAACGAACCAAGCATATTAAGATTGATTGTCATTTTGTTTGTGAGAAGATACAACAAATCACAAGAAGCGCCTTAGTGATCTAAGTAGTACGTGGTCATGTTTCAGATTCCAATAGTTCTCAATGATTTTGCTAAAACAATAAAGATTTAAAAAAATACACCCATATTCGAGAACATGATTAATATTTAGAGTACTATTTTATGTGTCGTATTTAACCCAAAAAAAAGTTCTCCTCACATGATCAACACTATGATATGAATTTTCTTTTATGAGCAAAACAACCTTATGGTATTGCCCACAACCTTATGATATGAATTTCTGTGTCATCTGCTCTTCTTGAGATCTCAAGTTTAAGTATCGATTCGTACGCTTGCTAATAAAAAAAATTGTGTTTTCCCCAACACGATTAATAATGGTATCGCTTTTGTGTTGAACTTGTAAAAGAAACGGACAATACAACAACACGATGAAAGTTAAAATAGCATATTAAATGATGACATGAGTTAATCACTTATTAATCTCCTCTTCGTTTCTTCTATCTATGTTGTTTTATCTCATCTTTTTTACCCACAAGTTCATACTTATTATTCAAATATATTGTGGTTGAGGTAAGAGATTGAAAATAGAGAATAACAGCAACATCAACATGCAATTCACATCATCTCCTGTTCAGATCAAACTAACACGAACACGATAACATGATTATCATGTGTCATGTTAGTGTAAAATATTTGCACATGATTATTAAATGCGTCGTGTTTATTTTTATCCATACATCACATATTAACCTCACACAACATGAACATGAGACGTTAGCACGAATTATCAGCTCTAATTTTCAAGGGAGAGCTTGAGGCTTGATAATTAAAATAAGAACATTACCTTGCCATGCTCATTAGTTATATATATATGGGTGCCCTCAATGCATCCTTAAACTATCCATTATTCTTCAAATAATATTTTGTGCCAAGGCCAAATAGAAATGTTAGTTCTACATATAAATGTACATTGGCAGTTAAAGATTATCCAGCTTGAAACTTACAATTGTAGTCTTTTTGACCATTAGGCATCTACTCTATCTGTATATATGTTGCCACAATCTAACAAATTGGCATGATACTTGAACTAATAAAATGCAGGGCATACCACAGACCTTGTGAAAGACTCCCCTCCATTATAGATTTGTACTTGACTTCTTTCTTTGTTCCACCCAATCTTCCATATCCTCCAACACTTCCCTTATTTTGCTTTCTTTTTCCCAGTCCCATAAATCCTTGATACTCGAGTCCTGACCTCCTCGTCTCATTTGAAATGAATCTCCAAAACCCTAGCAAACAAATCACAAAGTCTCGAGATAGGTTAAATTGATCAAGTACGATGAAGAGCGATGCCATAAGATGATGCCTATTGAACATATGACCCTATAGTATAAAATGTCCTGCAACAGATATCTGAGCATGGTGTAGTAACATTTCACAAAGATAGATTATGTAACAAATGGACGCAACTTGTAATGAAAATCTTCAAGTGAAACAGGTCATATAGGCTATAAACTTCTGAAGGGCTTTACATGAAACTGAAAGTTGAAGAGACGAGCAATATTCTGAAATAAAGCCCAACTGCCTCAGTTTGAGGAAGAGATGACCCATATTAGAAAAGAAAGCTCCACCCTAGAAATCAGTCTTTGTTTAAGACTGTGGATGCCAATCATTCAACTGCGATGGCATGTCAAGAAATAATGGACAGCTAAAAAATCAGTTAAGACTTGAGAATCATACCAACCATTTTCTAATGTATCACATTTCATAAGGAAAAGTGCAGGAGAGTTACAAACAGAAAATCCAAAGGCCACTGATAACTTTTAATAACATCTCTTGATAGCTTTTAAGAAGTCAGGTTCAGAAGGCTAAAATTTGATTTTTCAATGTCAAAAGCCATACCGTATATAAAACATTAGAACAGCTATATTTATAGAATTAGTTGTAAAAATATAGCGGTGAAAAGGGACCCCAAAATAGCCCATATGTGTAATCTATTAAAGCAATAAAGCCCGACTTGCTTTGTATCAATTTCCTGTCAGTTCCAACCACTATTCCACCCTAAAAGAACAACCATGATAACCTCAGACCATCATCTATCTTCTAACATGTATGTTATAGCCTAGATCCACAAACCAACTTTCAAATATTAATTGCCTTTGCCCTAAGTTTAGGTTGCTGTTATGTATTAACAAGAAGAATGCTTATATCTGTAGTCGCTTCAATTGTAAGGGAAAGAGTATTACATGGAACGAGGTAGCACCAGAACAAAACCAAAATAGATAGAAGAATACGAGCATGGTATGCTAAAATTGAAAATATCCTACACCAAGGAGAAATAAAATAGAGAAATTGTATAATTTGATAATTCAATCCAGTGATGAGATTCTACATACTTGGCTTGATGACACTGTAAATATTACCCTATTCTTTCATTCCAGATATCGATTTTTCTGTCAAACATGCCTGTTCTTCAAACTTAAATAAACTTAAGTTGCCAGATACAATGCAATTGCCCAATGATTATCATATTATTTCAAGAAATATATATATATAGTAGTTATTAAGATGATAAATCCTGCCTATGGTGAATTCTTAAGTAAAATGAAGTGAACTCCTAGAAAGACAAATTCTTTTAATGGTTGAAACTGACGTACTGTGCGCATTCCAGAGGATTAGATATGTTCCATCTGTATACCCTCAACTAAAGGAGAATAGTACCATCCTGGTAAACAGCAAATACTTTTTACATCTAGGCTCATTGACAGTACAAAGTCATAGCAAAGGAACCAACAATTTGGGTGTGTGAGTCGGTCATTTTGCTAAGAAGATTTACTACCAGATTTGATAAAAGAAAAATAGCTTTATCAGGTGCAAACAGAAGTGCTACCACCTCTAGCTAACTTTAGTTTTTACTAGCAGAATTTAGGACAAAATAAAACCCACTATAATGCTAAAACCAAGCTAAACTTATTTTAATTGTTCCAATATTATCAATGATTTCATTTTCGCCCATAGCATCAGGAATTCCAGCCTTTCTTCTGGAATATCCAAAAATAATAGTGATCAGAAAAGTAAAAAAAGAAAAGAGAAGTATGGAATAGATTAACCTGTGCTCAATGGCATAAAATTTATATGCATGGAGATAAGATATTAAGAAGGTATATCTTTCACTTACTTCCCTAGAGAAAGATAACAGTGGACATTCATCTTCATATTCTGGCCCGTCATCCTGTACATTAAGAGGTTGTTTTGCAACCAAAAGTGCAGATTGGGTATCAAGTATTCCAACTTCCACCATCCTCTTCAAGACTCTACATTGAAATATCTTCCCTCTATGACAAAAGCAAAAAGCTTATACTAATATTATTTTCTTTACTTAAATGATCATTGACAATAGCGAAGTACTAAACGAAGTACAAAAGCAGATAGTGTAACGAGCAAAGTCTAAAGAAACAAGAAGGATCAATTCAGTAATAGCAGATCTTACAAACCTGGTAGAGTCCCTTAGTGGTGATCGAAGCTCTGGTGCAGGTACCATCCCGACAAGCATTGCCGTCTCCCCCAGACTAAGAAGAGATGGATGCTTCCCGAAATAGAAAACAGACGCTGATTCAATACCATAAATACCACGTCCCCAGTATATCTGTCAAAGTCACCTCGTATGAGCTCAATAGTAAGACAAAGAAAATAACAGTGAACATTAAAATAATATAATTAAATAAATATAGCAACCCCAAATGCAAAAATTAGCTTATCAGATCCATTATTCGACGGAGCCACAAGAGCAAAGTTTGTGAAAATTGAAATTACCCCCTCTGGAACATTGTCAGAGAGATCTAGACAGACCTCCTTAACTATTCAAAGATCTGTCTTCCAACACTCTGTCCTTACAATTACCTCACAAGATTTTTCTACAAGTGATTTACTTATATATATAAGTCAAAAGGGTGTAGAAACCAAACACTCAATAACTTTAATAGAACTCAAAGATGACCAAGCAGTTTAACGCAAAATGAGCTTGTCTTTTCAACAAATGTACAAGATGCAATTGACTGACTTGGACAGTACAGACTAAATCCTACTTCAAGAATCAGAATCATCAAAGAAATGCCACCATTCAATCAAGCAAATACTTTTCTTGTCAGCAATAGAATAGGTCTGCAACCATAACGAGGAAACAAACAGTCTATTATTTTAAGGCATTTCCTGTACATTAGCACCTTAAATACATCTTGCACAACATTTGGTACCATAATATGACTAAAAAAAGGAATGGCCTGTGCTTAGGAGAACACAGTGGCAACAGCATTGATTAAAGGAAATCCTGAATCCACCAGAACTGCACAATGTCACCCAACTGGTTTGCTTTACATACCTCAGTCTCATAACATTTCCAGATTGAGTGATAAAATCATGATAATTTTCTACATCACTCCTTGAGAAGGAACAGAACTGTAATAACAATGAGTGATTAAAACTGTGATAATGCTATACCCATCGTACCCCCTTAAATATATTTATGAATCATTATGAATCATCTTGTATACTTTCAAAATAATGTCTTAAAAAATGTATCTAAACTTCTTAAGAAAACAAATCTAGAATGACACAGTTAGAGGATATATAAGATAGCTTTCAGAAACAAAAGAGAAGGATACTTGACCTTACATATATAGGTGCTCAATATTCTCCATTTTGACATTGTCCTCTCAACTGCTAGTGCCAGCACCATCTCAACAAATTTTCTTGAGATCTTGCGCTCATTTTTCAAGAATGTGTTCTTGACAAGCTGCCATGAGATATCAAAGACATTAAGGAATATATAAAAGTAGAATCATTAAAATCAAATGGTTCTTGAATTAAATAAAGTTGCAAACATTAGTTAACAGAGATGCATATCAAGGAACACAAAGATAGTTGACGATTAAAAACTAAAACTTTCAATTCATGTTTAAATAGAAGGAACAGAACCAGCTTGAATAGCACTGGCAAAACAGCTTGGCTTGTTCGTGGCTTGAAATAGTTCATTGCCCATGTCATAGACTTTGGGGCGAGTTGGTTCACCACATGGCTCTAGAGCCTGGGTTTCCAATATTCTTCCCAGTAAGCACAAGAGTAATGAAAACTGTTACATTCCATGATGGCAAAGCTTCATCTTCTCTTGTCAGTCTATACTTGACCAAAATCTTTCAGTTACATTTGATTAGTGCTTATAACTTACAAGGGCTCTCAAATTGAGATTAAACGAACAACAAAAGCCTATTGTGTAGTTAGGCAATTAAGCTTGAATCACCTACCCCAGCAAGATGCTGAAAAGAATAATAGCATGAACTTTTCCACTGTTCATTGTCAGATCATCTCCATGCACATAAGATGAAAATGAAGGATCTCAATTGACAGGTAACATGAGAAAGAACACATTAGTGGGAGAAACTCGAATATACAGATTCTATGCCACAGATATAATTAACAGGCCAAATCTGAACCTTTCAACACTACCTTATTCTAAGATCTAGTACGAAGAAATCTAAGAAAAAAAATCACACCACATAAAACAACTGCTAAATTAACACCTAAATTCACACACGCACACACACATTTTTTCTCACTCAAATATTTAATCAAGAATGCAAACCAAATCAAGTTAATGCTCCTTCAATTTTGTGATGATATGAATTATCATATAGTTAAATTTTGGTGAGAACAAAATAAACTGATTTACAATGAACAAAATACATTGAAGATAAACATTGGCCATCCCGCGCTATCTTGGACCTGAGATCTGCTGTGAAGATATGTAAGAATAAGAAGCAGGTGAGCCACTTCTTGTGTTTGTATGTGAATCAATCTGTCGATACAACACCGTATCATTATGGCCATTTTCCTCTTCAATTATGGAAGCTTCCGTAAATCTACGCCCATAGAAGCGCAAGAAATTCAACGACTCCATTCTCGGTTGAGCTAAGGGGATCCCACCTTCCAACATGCCAACAACAGTATTCATGTTAGGCCTCAGTCCTGGTTCTTCATGCACACAGATCAAAGCAATACGTACTAACTTCTCCACTTCTTCATTTGTTACCCGTCCCTCTAGCCTCGGATCAGCAAGCTCCAAGTACCTTCCTTTTTCATGCTTCTCCAAGGCAAATAATGGAAAATAAACCTGTCCCAACCCTGACAACAGCGATGACTCACCACCCTCACTATTGTTCTGATCCATACTATGGCTTTTTGTCCGTAAGGAGCAGTTTTTCCTTCCACTCACAATTTCAAGCAGAACCATTCCAAAACTATAAACATCTGTTTTTTCGGAGATTGCAGAGCTAGTGAGCCATTCAGGTGCTAGGTATCCCCGAGTTCCTCTCATTGTTGTGAATAGACTGGACTGCTCAGGGTTTAGAAGCTTAGATAGCCCAAAATCTGATATCTTCGCCTGGAAATGATCATGCAAGAGAATGTTCTCTGGCTTAATGTCACAATGGATGATCTTATGTTCACACCCACTATGTAAGTACGCAAGCCCACGAGCTGTTCCAAGCGCTATATCGAATCTCTCTTGCCATTCCAAGACTGGTCCAGAGCCAAAGAGGGTCCGATCCAATGAGCCATGACTCATGTACTCATAGACCAACAGGCATTGACTCCCTTGGGCACAAAACCCCCTCAATTTCACTAAATTGACATGGTGGATATTTCCAATAATTGCAATCTCAGTGAAGAACTCCTTCTTACCTTGGACCCCTGAATTAGTTATCTTTTTTACTGCAACAACTGATTTATCATACAGTTTACCCTTGTATACAGAGCCAAACCCACCTGACCCAATCAGGGTTTTAAAATTGTCAGTTCCTACCTCAAGCTCTTTGTACTTAAATCTTTTAGGTAGACCTGGGATGTAGAAGACATCTAGCTCTGGTGAAGCGTGTGAATTGATATGACCATCCTTTAACTCTATACTCTTTGAGAGCCTCCATCTTCTCCACCAGAGATAACACAGAGCAACTAACAGAAAAAACCCAGTGAAAGATAAAATCACTATAGCAACAAGAGGAAGTTCTTGCCTTTGATTGCCGGCACCATTACTACCATCGGAGTTTTGGGGAGAAGATCTGACTACTACCTTTACATAACCCAATAGATCATTTTCATCTCCAGTGTTTGACATAAATGACCCCAACTCATCTTCAAGTGTGTAACAAGAACCAGATGAATTTTCATAGAAAATTCCTAAGCAAGAACAGTCCATGGAGCAAATTTCTTCGCACACAGAGAAATTTACATTATACTGCACAGGCTCAGAGAAAGCATTGGCAAAGTAGTTTACACCATTGCCAAGGCTCAAATATGAGAGAACTGATGAATTTGATTGAGTATGGCTGCTAGATGATTTACAAGTAAATGGAAAAGAATAAGAACCATTACTTGGAACACAACCACTTGAATTTTGTGAGCTTACATGGAAGCCTGTGGGACATGAACAACTTGAACTACTGGACAGAGTATCACCCGTGCACAACCCAGCTCTGCCACATATGAAGGGAATTTGACAACCGTCAACTGGCTCAACAGTTTCTTGATTCCAGCTACCATCAGAAAAGCTACGAACAGCAAACTGCCCAGAGGCATCTAATTTGGCTATCCGAAAATCAGATGGTGACAAGGCAACCTGAATTACAACTGCCGATCCATTATGGCCAACCAAATAGAGACCTGTTCGATTAATTTCCATATATTCCACCATATAATTTGAGTTCCTATAAGCCTTGGTGTTCATGGACAGTTTCCAATATGCAGATCCTAGCCATTGAAATATTGCATCATCGGAACTAACAATCAACTTGTAATCACCAGTTGATAAGTCAAAACTCGATACAGCACTGGACAACGATGCACCAACAGGTAGGTGCTGTCCAATCACTACTGTGTCTGTTGGATATTGGAAGCTCTCCCAAATAGAAACATTAAGCTGATCAAGCAAGACAAGATTACCCATCTCAGTAAGCCATAGTGCATTTGCTGACGATTTTAATGACGGAGTTGACCACTTGAGATTTCCATCATGATCAACAATGGTAATTCCATTGACTGTGAGATTCATTCTACCAGAATTTGAGATAGGGGCATCCCGATTAGCAGACCAGATGATGGAGTTGGAAGCCACATGGATAACACACAAGTAGAAATTAGTTCCTTCAACACCAGGGTTGAACATAGAGACTTTGAATGTTCCATTACGAGAGAACAAGAAGGAGCCAGTTTTGTCAACAAATTCAAGGTTTGAAGCCGAGAAATTTGGGTATATGAACTCAGTGAAAGAAAGACTGGATGAGAATAATAAGGAAATGGTAAGAAAGAACACTGAAAACCCCATGTGAGGTATACACGGCATGAAGAACAGGGAGGATTGAGTAATGTTTTTGCTGAAGAGAATTGAGTGAAATGTGGAAATGACCTGGTTTTCTCCAGTTCTGCTTCACGGCCCGTTGACTATAGATTTGGATTGGGGACCAGCATACAGGTAATCATCATTCAGTGATACATCAACTGTCATTATGTCATTGTCAATCAAGGCTTTGCTCCTGGTCAACTCTTCAGTAGTCTTTCTTTACTTCGAAGATTGGTGCTCCAAGCATCAACATCCCCATCATGTTTTCAACTCCCTTTTACCATCTAAATCAAACAAACTGCCAACTCATGATGGAAATTTTTATAGAAAGATTCTTGTTTCTCGCACTAGCACCTTGTTGTGTTAACTTGCCCCCATCATCTCATTTCTCTAGTATTATCAACAATGTGATGAGGAATACTTTTTATTATTTATTAACTCCATTATGAAACAGAATCTCCTAATTCATCACCATCAAATATATATATAAAAAAAAAAAACAAGGAAAGAGAACCCACCATTCAAACTTGAGATAAACAAAAACCCATTTGATTGGGTCAAATTATCAAACACTTGGTGCTCATTAAAAAAGGTATAACACATATTACCTGCTGGGTTATAGTGCTGCCGCCCCCACGAACCGATAACGATAGCACCGCACGCGCAACCCCAAATGGATCGATCCCGCAATGCCGAAAGAACCGCTGGTCTTCGCAAGCGACAATGGCTTGCCACAGGTGTTGAGGGTAAGCTCTGGTCTGGGCCTCGAATTCTTCCGAGGAAGCAATGAGATCATGCCACCGGTGCCGGAAATCAGGCAAAAATACATTGGAGAAGAGGCGGATGCAGAGAAGGAACAAAGAGAACGCGAATAGAAGGATTATTTCGGGAACGAATTGGTTCTTGGATGGGTTTTGAGAGGGGACTCGGGGGTGGGCTGAGTTGACTCGGACGAACAGGGTGGTTGAGCGAGTTAAGGGTTTTGAGAAGGTGATGATGGTTAACGAAGGATTGGAAATGTGAATTGGGTTTGTGGAGGAATGGGAGATTAGGGTTTTGGGAGAGGTGTTGTTTCTGGAAATTTGGGGATTTGAGAGAAGAAGACGATGTGTTGCAGTGGAGATCATTGCTCCGTGAGTCCCACTCCAGTGGAGTAGCCGTTGGTCAATTCGGTAAATCAACGTATATGGTAGAAG
>JAYMSZ010002601.1:0-11748 GCA_036897665.1 Pelargonium citronellum
GCATAGTTCAGGGTATTAAATAGTTAGTTTCAATAGTTGAGGATAGTCAGAGTTAAAAGATAAATAGTTGAGGGGTGTTATGTGTAATTTTCCCAAATAACTATTTAACCTTTACTTTTTTTTATGATACTATTTAAGCTTTATATAATTAAATGAGTTGGTTAAAAAATAATATAGAAATAGAATTGGGGCGGACCGACCCGACCCGGAAACTCAAAAAGCTTGACCCGGTCGAATTATCACACAGTATCTATTATCTAAGCTCTAGGGGTTTCATGTAAACCAGCACAATTCTCCTCTCGTCTCGTCATCGACCAGCTCGGGTTCTGCAATTCTTCTTAACTAAACCCTAGAAATTGGCGCCAGATTGGCTGAAATCGAACACTTTATCTTGCAGCTGAGACACACTCGAGAATTTGTGAGTAGCTTCAAATCTCTTCTCTTTATTTTTTTCGTCGACCGAGGAATCTGAGAAAGTGACAGAAACTGGGTATCATTGTTCATTCTCATAGTGGTGATCCAATTATGAAAAAGGGAATGCTGAAGTTAATGTATATATTTTTTTGACATTGAAAATTTTAGGTTCTAGTAATGCTCAGTCTGTATACGCGTATATTTCTAGGATTTATTTTGGTTGTGCTTTCAACTGATATCACAGAGAGTTGAGTGTTTCTATGCTAATGTTGCTTGTAAATTACCATTTTTGAAGGCGAGAATTAGAGGTGTTTTCTGGTATAAGATGATTGGTAAAAGTCATGTTTAAGTTGATGTGTATCCTCATTGTATTTGTTTCCATTAATTAATTTTTTCTTTTGGAATTGTCTCTTCATGCCATAAGTTTATTTGAAGTGATTGGTGTAGGAAATACTATTGCTTTACTAAGCACTTTCCATAACCTTTCATTTTGGCCTCCTCTTGACGCTGAACGTGTAACAAATGGCCCAAAACATGAATGTAAAAGTTGATTGGAGAGGAATTTAGGGAATTCAATTTTTACTGAAATCTATTTTGAAGGATATTTAAGAGTGGTATTATAAGAAAAATCATTTTTCTTATTTGTGTAGCAAATTAGGATAAATGAGAAGGCCTGGATTTTATGTGTTAGGTTCAAGCCCGTTGCCATGGGAATACCTTTGACAATTTTTCTTTTACTCTTTTGGAATCTGGATATGCCAGATATAATAGTATGTCATTGAACATTACTGTAAAACTTGCATGTTTCAGAAGTTCACAGGTTAATTAAGGTTGAGTGCCATTGTAATGATAGGGTTTAAATTTCATATCTGTTTTTGGTACTATATAATTTTTTTATTATTTGATTATGAGTGATTTGTAATTTGAATTTTGTTTCACTCTTGTCTTAACTTGTTGCAGTGAAACAATATTGTCATTTGTACTGTAGAAATGTCCGTACCATTGACGCCCTCCAAGAGACCATATGATCGAAACCTCACAGAGCTAAATGGGAAAGGAAAATTGCAAAAGTCTTCCGGCATTTATTCGCAGAATCAACCCTTCAAAGTCTCCCCTGGTACTGTTATTCTTCGTGTACTATGCCCAGCTTCCAGAATTGGTGGTGTTATTGGAAAGGGTGGTAATATCATATCACAAATTCGTCAAGAAACTGGCGTGAAGGTCAAAATTGAAGATAGCGTCCTTGGATGTGATGATAGAGTAGTTGTTATAGTATGTCCTGATAAAGGAAATGAAGCCAGCTCTGAGCAGAACAAGGAACATGGTAGTGAAGAGCCTGATGTTGTTGAAGACGGCAATGATACAAAGGAAAACGATGTCATTGATGACGATAAGGTATCTGTTCCATTGGAAGATTCAAAACCCGAAAAGGTAACTTCATCTGCACAGAAGGCTTTGTTACTTGTCTTTGAAAGAATGATTGAAGGAGAACCAGATGCAGATGGTGGGGAGAATGAAAGCAGTGACTCCTCTTCATTTATTTTGAGATTACTTGTGCTTTCCAATCAAGTAGGATGCCTTCTGGGAAAAGGTGGCAGTGTAATCAAACAAATGGCAGCTGAAAGTGGGGCACAGATCCGAATTCTTCCCAGGGACAAACTTCCTACGTGTGCATCAGCTTCTGATGAACTAGTGCAGGTAAGTTGATGAACATTGCCAATTGTTAAGTTATAATGCAGAACTAAGGGTTCTTAAGTTAGTTCTAAATGGGTCAACTGCAATTGGGCAATTTGAATATAAATTATGAATTGTTACTTGATTTGGTGTACTATCATTGATGTTTTCAAACTACCTAAGCAGTAAACTTTGCTTGACAGTAGAAACTATTAACCTATTTAGCACTAAGAATAACTGGTTGGCAGTTCGTTTGGAATAGATATCATTGTAATGGGTTTAGTATTCCTTTAAAGTGAAAATAAGGTAAAATATTAAGAAGATAATTCAAGTCGTATCACTAGCCAAATTTGGCATGTCAGAAGGGTTATCTTTGTTCAGTTTTGCTTGGTATTGCTGTTTTATCATAAATTCAGAAATTATAATTTGTGTTATGTATGGTTTGATCATGGGGTGGGTTTCGGTGAGTGGTTTTAGGTTTATGGCCATTTGTTAATGCACCATGTTTGTGTTAATATGATAAAGGGACAAAAACAACGCTATTCTTTGAATAAAATAAGAATGAACGCTATATATTAAAAGGTATCTCCTGCATTTATTTTGTGACTAGCCATAATTCACCTCCTTTGTAGTGACGTGAATGTTAGTGAACCGCAGCATCTCCACTATATTATTTTGGTGCCTTGCTCTTGTATACAACTTACTGAATAGCTTTCTTCTACAATTACAGTATAACAACACACTTTGTTAAATGTGTTTTGGGTAGCAGAAACAATGCATTTTAAAGGTTTACTTTGTTGCATGGTTGGTATCCTCTTGGTCGATGGACACTTGGCCATAATATTTATTATAATTCTGCAGATTACAGGGGGAGTGAATGCAGTTCGGAAAGCTCTTCTATCTGTTTCTCAACACCTGTTGGAGAATCCACCGCGGGACCAGGATTCTTTCCCTCTCAATCCCTCTGGGCCGTCGTCTCATTCCCATGGGCATTCTCTTTCTAGGCTAGAAGTATATCCATCACCAAACCATTCTTTTTCTGCTCAAGGAGCACCCTATGCTGGGCCTCGTGAGGTTGATTATCATTCATCTGTTCCTCCTAAAGTTCATGAAAGTGGTTTCCCAGGTCGAATGAGGCCTTCTCAGGATGTATTGAGCTTCCGCTTATTGTGTCCTGATGAGAGAGTGGGATGTGTTATTGGAAAGGGGGGAACAGTAATCAAGTCACTTCAGCAAGAGACAGGCTGTGAAATCAAAGTTCTAGATGGGGTTTCTGATTCAGAGGATCGCATCATTTTGATATCTGGTCCAGCTGTATGTCTTTCAAATTATTAAGCAGTCTGTGTGTGTGAGTTTGCGTATTCATTATCTTAGTAATTTAATATATTATTACAAGTTCATTATGTGAAGTCCTAATAATATAACCTATTGCAGCATCCCGATGAGAGGGTGTCAGCTGGACAAGATGCAATTCTTCGTGTGCAGACCAGGATTGTGAGAGCTATACCAGATAGCAAGGAGAAGACTGTAACAGCAAGGCTCCTCGTTTCTTCCAGCCAAATTGGTTGTCTTCTTGGCAAGGGTGGTGCCATCATTGCTGAAATGAGGAAATCATCTGGGGCTCATATTCGGCTATTTGGGAAGGATCAGATTCCAAAGTGTGCTTCTGAAAATGAGGAAGTAGTTCAGGTTTATTTTCATTCGAGTTTCAGTTAACTATATTTGGGGTATAATTTGCTGAAGCTGCTAGCACTTAAGTTTCTTGGTTATTGAATTAATATATATCATATATGTAAATGTGGCCAACTTGTGATGAATGTCACATGACATTGTGCCATTACTTGTATATTTATGTTGTCATATATATTGACTTAAATACTGATCTAATTATATATGCTGTCTCTTCACTGATAGATGAATGGAGAATATGAAACAGTCCAAGAAGCTCTTTTGCAAATAACTGATAGGTTACGGTATCATTTCTTTCGTGATGCCTTTCCTTCAATCAACCATCCTTCTGCGTTTCCAGATCATGGTCCTCCATTCCATATGGGAAGGAGGGAACTCTCGCCTGGAGGAATGTATTCAAATTTAGGCCCGTCATTTCACAAATTTGATGCTGTTGGTGGCCGACCTCCACATGGTGGTTTTTATCCTCATGATGACCATCCTCCTTTTATTCATCATAGACCAGGCCTACCCCCTCACTTATCCGAAAGAAGACCATGGGGTCCTCAGGTATCAAACCAAACTAATTGAGGAGTTCTCGAGTGTTTCAAATACTATAATGTGTAATTTACGAAAAAATGTCTGTATTTACATTATGATTTGATTGAAGAAGCAAATTCTGCATCTCTGATACTGTTACATACCTAAGCAATTTATGCAACGACTCTTCTAATTACATTGTATCTTTGAACCGGCTTGAAGGGACTTTTTGAAGGAAGTGGACCAATGGGTCTGCCAGACTTTACAGGTCCCCAAAGAAGATTTGCAGGATTTGGAGGGTATGTGTAATTTGATTTCTGTATATTCAAGAATACTATAGAAGTTGTTCAAAATTGTGTTTAATCGAAGTCTTGGATATCAAAATTCACAATCTCTGGCAGTAGAGGAACAGAATATCACGTGTTTCGGTACAGAACGTTTCTATAATACTGATGTTTGGAAGAGCTACCTTTATCTTGTACCATAATAACTATACTTCAGACTTTTTCTTCTTCCGTCTCCATAGAGCTTTTTGGAGATGGGTCGTACATAGTGAGCCTGGCTTACAGCCCAAAGAGAGTTCATGAACCTTGAATAAAAGAAGATCAAGTGTAGGATAGCTCTGATGCGATGATTATCTTATCCACTATGTTTGTCCATGCAGAGGAAGCCAACCAGCTATTATTACTAGCACTACTGTTGAAGTCATTGTTCCTCGTTCTATTGTTCCAGTACTTTATGGAGACGATGGTGGATGTTTGAATCAAATCCGTCAGGTACACTCTTTCATATGCTTTTCTTTTTTAGATATATGCACACTGTTTATTTGATTTTAGCAATAGAAGAAATTGATGATGTACAATCTCCTATGCATGGGGAAGAACAAGTGAGGATTAATGTTAAAATATCTATTTGTATAGACCTCACCAATTATAATGAAATTTGAATATGAAATTATTTAAGTGTTGTGCCTCAATTAAACCACTGACCACTACATCAGCTGCTCAAGTAAACTATGAATACATGCAATTGCATGCTTGCCATCCAGAAAAATTTACACAGATGTCCAAGAATATTAATATTTTTGGTAAATTGCGTTGTTAAGGAATTAGTTGACCATAGACAACTTACTGATTGCAATATGATTAATCCCATTTTAGATTTCTGACGCCAAAATCACCATCACTGAGCCAAAACCTGGAGCAGCCGAAACTGTGATTATAATATCTGGGACACCTGAACAGACCCATGCTGCTCAGAGTCTTATTCAAGCATTTGTGATGAGTGAGACAGAGTCTGCCTGATCACTTTGCTAAGGTAGTATCTTTCCCTTCTATTTGGCCATTATAATTGAGCATCCTTATATTAATCCACGCAATAAATATAAAATTTGTTATTACTAGAGTTCATTTGTGCTCTACTATTTTGAGAATGAATAGATTTATCTTGTGCTTAACATGTGGTAAAAACTTGATGCCTCAGACAAGATCGTGATAATTGAAGATTGCAATAACTCAAATTATGCGCCTCCATATGGAACTGCTTGGCGTTACTCAGGAAAAGACCTCAATCTTTTTGGATTTGTTTGTCCATGCATGGAAAGCATTCCTGTTCAGGTTCAAAGAATTATACGAGTTATAGAATTGTAATCCATTTTGACTTCATTTATTTAGGTTCGAGGATAGTCTTTTAATCAATTGCAAAAAAAAAAAAAACATTTCCTTACTTATTTTAAGGTGTCTGGTTGTGAACTTTACCTCATTATAGATGACTTTTTTATGTTACAATTCCCCTAGTCCCCTGCTCGTTATTGATTAGCTTAATTGCTAGTAGATATGCATATATGTGATTTTCCCATGTAATTCGTACCAGAATGTTAAATAGTCACTGCTCATCTACATGCAACTAAAAATTAAAATAGGCAGTAACATCAGGGATGTACTAAAAACAAAAACTTCTTGCTTTCTCTCTCATTTTTTCTTTTAGTTTTCTCTAGCCTATTACTTTGGTGTAGAACCGTCAATTTGGACCCGAACCCACAGGCACCCAAAATCTGATCCTACCAACTTGTGGGTCGGGCAAACTCGACCTGCCCAAACGAATCAGAAGCCGTTCGGATTGGTTTCTGACTAGGCTCATCAGCCCAACCCCGAACAAACCCAACCCGACACAATACCCAAAATTGCCACCTCTACTTTAGGAAGCATCTGTATATAATTTACAGGGCTGGGTTCAAAGTACTTTTTGCCCAATTTACCCTTTAAAGTGTTAATGATAAGATGTATGAAATGGTACGTATTGCTGCATATCAACTCCTAGATTTGGTAGTTAGTCAAATTAATAAGAAAGGAGTAAGAGACGAAAAGGTCTTAGATTTGGATGAGTGCTTTTCCTTGTTGTGGAGTAATGACATTATATGTAGATCATATATAAGTTGCCATGCTTGCTCAGTCTTGTGAACATTGACAGAGTAAATAAGATGGGAAGTAAGAAGAGGCTTCCTTTTCTAGATTTGGATGTTTATTGTTTTCATACTAAAGACAATAATTAAAACAATGTCAATTAAGATTTTTTATTTATGTTACGTTTGTTTTGTTAGATGGAGAGTTAATCCAATAAGAAGAAAGGGTTTAGATGCAGTACATTTTCCTTCTCCTCATCACTCCATCTTATTACATTTTGTATTTTTGTTTGTGAAAAATGTATTGTCATTGTATCAATCATATTGTACTTTAAGATCACCTGTTATGGTTGAGAATGCTTTAGGTCTGCAAGTTTGAATTTCCAGAGGCTTTGTTTTGGTCCTATTGGGGAAGACATGGATTAGGTATTGGTGTTCTGACTTTGCTCTAGTCTCTTCCATTACTCTATTTACTTCATGCCATATTAATTTTAAGAATTACCCTCCCACTTTTTATAGTTCTTTTGTCCTTGGAAGTATCTTATTTGTTTCTCAAAAAGCAACTGCCTTATTCTAATGGTCCTTGTTTCATTTGCTCCCATGGTTTGCACTTATGACTCATGTCTAGGAAAGCACTTAGAGTAGTGTAGTTAGAGGTACATTTGATAATAATATTGCTAAAGATAATCATGCAATAATAATGGTGACAACATGTATTAGATATGCAAACTTTCAGCATTAGTACACGTGAATGTATCGACTACAGATTGAACACTCTGGGCTTCTAGGTTATAACTGAGCCCTACAGTGTTAAGGTAAAAGGGTTGATGTGCTGAAGGTTAAAAATTGCTTATTTTATATTGATAGATGATAATACTACCATGGGGAACATGATAATTTTATAATCGATAGATGATAATACGACTATGGGGAACATGATAAATCAGTTAAGATAAAGGGTTTAGTTTCGTACAGCGAAGATATATTGAGTTGCTATGTGGCAGTATAGTTAAGCCTTAAAAAGAAATTGTGAATACTTAACTGTGTTTCTCTAGGTTTAATAGCTAATTATCTTTGGATTTCTCCTTTTCTTAATGATAGATATCAATATAAATGTACTAAAAGGTTATATAGAACTCTGCATGCTATTTTTTTTTAATCTAAGTTTAACTTTGCATAATAAAAGATTTTTTTTTGGTTATTCTTGAAATGAACCAGGTTTTTATTCAGCCTTCGTCCTAGTAGGGCATAAGAAAATCATAATGCATTTTAATGGAACTATAAGTACAAGTAAAATAGATTATTCTGAGCAGTGAGAATCATCAGGAAATGATAATGCAACTTTCATGGGTGAGGAAAGAAAAAGGAAAAAAAAAACTAATGGTATAATTGAATTTAATTTTGAGTCCTGGAGCTCATTACAAGTGTTGCCATACCTTTTGTCTTATTTTTGGCCCTTTCTGATCACAATATGTTACATCTGACTAATGACTAGCTGACAGAGGTCTTCTGGATGCTGCTAGATGCTGTCTTAATTTATGTTCGGCATGAATGGTTCTGGAAAAGATTCCAGCACTGGTTCTGGAAATGATTCCAGCACCAGAGGCTTGTTGATGGCGGATATACATTGGGAGAGGCCATATTTTTGTTGGGATTCTTCAGCAAATCCTTCTGTGAATTTGACAATGTCAAATTTAATTTAACATTGTCATTCAGAGATATAGACTTTAACATTGTCATTGATTGTTTTTTTCCCAGGTTGAATATGAAGTGTTTTTTCCTCTAACAGCAGGGTTATGGTGAAATTTTGGGACAATTATTATAGAATAGAAATGATTTCTACTGGAAAGAAAAGTAGCAAAAATACATCTGATTACTATTTTATTTGGGAGAACACTGAGCTTGGCACACTATGGACTCAAAACATCTCAATAAGTGGCCTGTAAATGTTACAAATAAAAGAGTTTCTGTACGGTCTTTATTTAGAAATAGTAGATGCTTTTGATAATGAGTTGTTCATTGGCAGTGAGTAAGGTATGCTTATTATTCGTGTGCATTTTGGAAGGGCTTGTAGGACTTGACGTCCGTGTAGAGGCCTTCAATGGAGCCAACAGCTGCAACAAATGATACGATGAAGACAACGTAGTTGAGCAATTTCAGCAGTATCCAAGTTGTACAATACTTTGGTAACTTGGTGCGCTTAATGTACATTTCTATGGGAAAGTAGACGGTGAGCGGATAGAAGGAGCCTGCTCCGATGAGTCCCAAGAAATCGTTGAAGAAGGGAAATATCATGGCAAAAATTGCTGTTACTATTACATAAATTGTTCTCCAAACCAACCTGAAGAGGTTGAGATTGTAGACGCCGCATGCTGGAACATTGAGAGGGTACTCGCCTGATATGAACTGGTTTCCGGGCCAGCGTTTGCTGCACTTAGTCTCTATAAACCCGAACAAGGGCTGGGCAAACACCTGCATGCGTATGTATGCCATGTTGAGAAAGGTAACTTCAAACCCGCTATGTACGTGTAAAAGTACTAGATATATGCTACCTGGTAGGCACCAATTAGATGGACAGCTATGCAGACATTAGCAATGTCAATTAGCCAAAAGGGATCGTAAAATCCAAACCCAGTGAGAAAATTTCCGGGAGCATTGTTGCCAAAGGCTGCATAACCAGCACATCCGCAAAGAACATAGAAAGTGGTAGTGACTACAACACCTGTGCCGGTTGCCTTCTTCATAGATTGGTTCTCTGGGGGGCTTGATTTCAGTGTATCCTGCAATCACTTTGATACAAGTACATGAGTTTGTGAATTTGTTGTGCAACTAGATGTTCTTTAAACCAAAAGTTATTTGCCAATGCCACGGTTTTGTGAAAGGCACAATTGTTATTACACGTCTTCAAGCGTAAATATGTATGTGCTCTTCAGGTTCGGGAGAGGATTCTAGTATGGTAGCGTCGGTTTTTTGTTTGCGGGTTGGTCTGCGAACCGAGTGACTCATAAGTTGGCTAGGTCCTCGATTTCTTTGACAAACTTGTTTGAGTGGGTTAGTTTTCAAGTCCCTAGCTTTATATTGTCTTTGTATCGTCGGATTTGAAATAATAAACTTTTAACTTTTTGCACTAAAAAAAGTGCTTCTTTTCTTGCCTGTATCTCAACTAGTACGGTAGAGAAAGCATAGGAAAAGGCAATGTCCCCAATGGCTTGGAACGATCTCCAAATCTTTTGTGATTGTGTCACATCCACTCCAACCTTTGTGCCCGTCATGCTCGTCGGTCCATCAGGCGAAACTACAAATCAATATCGTTCATTTATCAGATGAAATCGTAACCCGGAGCCCTAAATATAGAAGGTACAACCGCAACATTACATCTCACTTACCAAAAACTTTAGCTACAGAGAGTCCAAGGCCTATGGAAGCATAAGCAAAAGACATAACAGCAGCTATAACAGAGAGAAATGAAACATTTGCGAAGTCCGGAATTTGGCTAAGGATTAGCTGGATGCAGGCAAATAGGATCATGTAGGGAGTGGCTGACACACTGCATTCTGCCGAATGGCCGTACTTATGGAAACAGTTGGATCTTTTAATAGCCCTGGTTTGTGCATACGTACACGAACGAAACAAAATTAACAAAACATAACAACCAACGTTCATCAATATCATCCAAGGATCGATTGCTTACACCATGCTAATAGATGCGGTGATGGTGTAACCAATAGTAATCCCCACAAGATTTGCATACTGAGCAAACCCGCATAGCTGAACTTTCCGACCTCCTGCAAAAACCGACTAAATACCCATTATTAACAGATTTGCATATCCGGCGAGGAGAGGATTAGTTAAACAAATGACCTAAATGTGATTTGACAACATCCATGTATGTGTAGTTTCTTTTTCCGGTGATCGGGTCAGGAGCACGGTAACAATCCGCGAGAAGCGTGGAAGTGAAGTAGGTGATCATGGCGAAGATTAGGAGAACTGAGGGTCCTGCTGCCCATCCCAGCTGTGCTATGGCCCAAGACAGAGACAATACACCAGAGCCAATCACAGCAGTGATGATATGTGCACTAGCTGTGAGCCAAGTTCCTAGTAACCAAAAACACCACATTAGTTAGATATTAGATTGGTTGCTTATCTTGATGGCTCAGGTTCGAGCCTTGGTTATTACGCTTGTTGATAAAAGAAAAAGTTAGATATTAGATTGGTGGGAAGATATACATGTATGAGTAGAGATATACCCGTTCGTCTTGGTCGACCATCATCATCAAATTCGTCGTTGTCTCCGGCCTCCTCGCACAGGTAAGGATGCTCAAGTTGGAAAGATTTGGACATGTTTCGTTATTCTCTGTGTTCTGTTTCCCAGTTATGGAAGCAATTGTTAGTGATGACAATGGTGTGTGAATAATTGAACAAGATAGAGAAACTCTAAACTTAGTGACTGAATATAAACCAGGTAAATGGGAGTTTGTTTTGTGTTTGTGAGAAGTGAGCAGGCTATTAAATAAAAAGAGTGAGAGTTGATATGAGCCAATAGCGGAACTAGGGGTGGGCCTTAGTAGACAAGGGCCCACCCCGTCTTTATAATTGACATGTTATATAGTCTATTCGACTCAGAATAAGTATTTTTCTTTCTATTTTGAAAAAAATTAAGGAGAATATAGTTAGTGTTGTATATTTAATCTTTCGTCCCATGAACATGTGTTCTAAGAAACTTAAGGGATACTACCTAATTTAGTATAAACACATTATTGATAATTCATGCATAACTAGCTTTCTTAAAAAAAAAAGAAAAAACACTTTTTTTGGGGACAAAAATCCTACTCAAATAGGACATTTATTATGAGACGGATGAAATGATAGTTAAATGTATATTACCGTTTGGTTTACCTGGGCACAATTGATTCTAGAGTTCAAATTATTGAAACTAGTATTTGACCCCGTGCGTTGCACGGGTAGTATATATACCGAAATTTATTAAAAAAAATATTATGTATATGATTATAATGTTTGAATTTGTTTTAACGTTAATATCTTACTACAAG
>JAYMSZ010002602.1:0-11746 GCA_036897665.1 Pelargonium citronellum
CTGATTTAGGTCCTCACTCTGTCGGCTCCGACGCTCTTGATCTTGCTCTCCAGGTTCGCATTCTTTGTTTAATTATCTAATTTTAGGCCAGTGTTTTCTGCTTTTGGATTTGTTATATCGATTATTGAATGTTCTAACAAAAATTTCAGTTTCATGTTCAAACTGTATAGTTATTTTAGTGAATTTGTCCGTTGATGTGAACATTTCTGCATCGAAATTACTCTATCAAATTTCAGTTTGGATCATGAATTATTTTGTTTCCAGTGTTTGGTGTGGTTTTGTTTCATTTGACTCAGTTACTGTGAATTTAGATTCATTTGATCTTTCTAACAAGTTTTCAGTATCTTTTTGAAACTTGTATATCTATAATTCTATATTAGTGAATTTGTCTAAAATGCTCCGATCCAGTTTCAGTCTGGATCATGAATATCCATTTTTCTACTCACAAACATCAATACTAATAAATATTGGACTTGAATGATTTCTGTATGATCATTTCATGTCGTAGATTTGTTTTTTTCTTCTTTGACATGTTTTTCGACCACAGTATGTTTTGGCAGCATCAGAAAAAATTAAGAAAAATGCACACTGGGAAGTTGTTGTTGATGTGGATTATTTCCACGCAGAATCTGGCGCGAGTCGTCTAGTCAGTGGCCTGTTTAAGGGGAAAACACTCATGTATTCAGATCTAACTCACGTCGTATTAAGAGTATCACCAAAATTTGTTTCTGAAGCTGGAGATAGTGCTATTCTGGTATCTTCCCACATTGATACCGTGTTCTCAACGTATGTTTTCTTCGTCCTTTCAGTCCCAGGTTATGCTTTATTTTTTGTGGATTTGTGTTTCTATTAGACATTGTATTTGTTTAACTGTTCCTGAGAATGACAATCAATAGTTCAATATATGGATATTTATAATATGTTCTGCGTTTTGGTTCAGTTATGTATGTAGTTGTCCGACCAATACAGATGTTGGTAAATTGACTCATTGCCAGAGTGTTATTAGACAAACTTAAGAGATCAAATTTAGCTTGTATATTGGTTATTCCATGAGATCCATTGCGAAATGTTGGAGAAAGCTGGAAAATAATGTAATGCGACAGTTTCAGAATTTCATATACTCAAGTAAAGCAAGATATATTGGAGTCCAGGATGCACATTTTGATGGAATAAGTGCAGGGGTTCTAAGTGAAACTAACCCACCAAATAATACATAACCTATTGGTATACCTTTATCCTTTTAATAGAAAAGGTAAATGCTATACTCTAAACTCATTTCCTGCAAAGATTCAGGAAGTTGAAGCAGCTTTCAGCTTCAAAGTCATTTTGTCAATAAGAGATTTTTTTGAATGATCTTTCTTGACTTTATCCTTCCATATAATCCAGAGCATGCTCAATTTGCAATGCCTATATAGGATAGTCAATTTGGCAGACCTCGAAGTGTGTCCTTTTTTATGTTTCTCATCTGATGTTGAAGTTTATTTTCATGAATATGATCCCTGAATTTACAAAATCTGACTGTTTCTTGAAAACTGTTGTGCATATACCAGGGAAGGGGCAGGTGACTGTAGCTCATGTGTTGCTGTTATGTTGGAACTGGCTCGAGGGATTTCCCAGTGGGCACATGGATTTAAGAATTCTGTCATATTTCTATTTAACACAGGAGAGGAGGAGGGTCTAAATGGTGCTCATAGCTTCATAACTCAGGTTGGCATCTACTACAATGCATCACATTATATTAAATATTATTTCCAATAATTTTCTTGACAAGTAGCTTTATCAGGGGAAAATGATTGTATTTCACTTATTGAGATGGTATTTGAATTGCATGCAATTTTTTTCACACACTATACAATTGAACGAAAGCATTGGCCTTATTGGAATTTTGTTAAGAAATTGAAAAGTGACATCTATCAGGCTGTTTCTATATGTAAAGAACATGAAAATTGCAAATGTTTTGTCTCTGCTAGTCTTTCATTCTTTCTTCTCTCAACAGTTTATATCTTGCACATGTTGACGAGAGGATATTTCTCCCAATAGAAGTGAACAAGTCCTTTATTATGCATAGTAATCAAAGAAATTATATTAAGATGACAGTTATGTTACATATAGATTGAGTAACATTTAATTTATCGATGCAGCATCCATGGAGTTCAACTATTCGAATGGCCATTGATTTGGAGGCCATGGGTATTGGAGGGAAGTCCAGCATATTTCAGGTCCACTTTTGCAAATTTACTTATGGTAGCATTTTTCTAGTGCCCAGAGTGTTTTCACGTGGTTGACACAAACTTTGCCTCTCTCTTTGATGGTGTCAAATGTTAGTCATTCAAATAAAACACTCAGTAGGGCAAGTGTTTGATTCACTTGGTCCCTCGAGGTCTCAAGTTCGAGTCTCAGTGTTTGTACGCTTACTGATAAATAAATATAAGTCGTTCAAATAAATTCAGACGGACTCATGCATAAATATCATAATATCTGTTCTCATATACTTGCTTGATTTCCAAATTGAAGGACATTTTATCTGAGCTACATGCTCCAATTGCATATGCATGGACACATGCAGACACTCAAGTATATTGTATATATGTGTAGCTCGCTACGTTCAGCATGGTTTGTGTAGTTTTAATACAATCCTCCTGGGATATAAAGGAACCATCTAAAGTAATATTAGCTATAGGTACTTTCTCTCCTCTTGTTGGTAGTTTTATGATGCACACTTTTCCTTATTGTGTCCCTTTGCTTTCTGTCGTGTGCCTAACTCGTTGTGTTACAGGGGGTAACATTGTAGCTTAGGTAATGAACTATTGGGAGAATTGGTTCAATTATTGTGGTTGTCCATTTGTTATGTTCATGAACTAGACAATGCATATAAATTAGTTTGTATGTGTTTTATAAATTCTTTGATTTCATTTCTTCAGTTTTATAGAGTCAAATTTTGGAGCATTTATTTTGTGTCTCATGGTGAACCTTACCCAAAAATATGTTAATCACTCAACATCAACTTCTCATTACTTGATTTTGCAGTTGGCTTGTATAATTTGTCGATACAATCTATGTCCTCTCTTATATTTTCTTCATCTAATAGGCTGGTCCACATCCATGGGCTATTGAGAAGTTTGCCTTGTCCGCAAAGTACCCATCTGGCAACATTATTGCGCAGGTTTGTATTTCCTCTCCTTCATGATTTATTCTCCTAAATTGCTTGGTGATGATAGTTGGTGTGTATTCAAGAACTTATCTTAAATCTGGGACTTTGGGGGGCTGCAGGATCTTTTTACTTCTGGAGTCATAAAATCTGCCACAGATTTTCAGATATACAAAGAGGTTGCTGGTCTTTCAGGGCTTGACTTTGCATACGTGGATAACAGTGCTGTATATCACACTAAGGTTTGCCTTCTACTGGTGACTTTGCATATTCAGATAACACTCTTTTCTATTTTGGTTCACGGAATAATTTACAAAGCTATTCAATTCTAGGTGTTTTGCGAAACTACTTTTCTGCGTTTCTCATTTTTTCATAGAGCAGTGATGTTGTCATTGAATCTGTGTATAAGTGGGGGAAATCCACAACCTGGTTCTACTGTTGAGTGAATGGCCATGGTTTTTGGTAGACTGTTACCTGTGTCTGGTTCTAGTGTCTCAGTGATGAATGTTCACTAGAGATGGTCACCACGCGGGAAAATCCGCAACCCGGAAATACTTGGGTTAAGCCAGGTGGTTACGTGGGTATCACCGGCTTAAGTGAGGATCATGGACAGGGATGGGGAAAAAAGAGTCCCCGTGCTGGTAACAGGCACCGGGGCAAGGATGAATAAATTCCCATGAATAAAACCCTAACCAGTACATACGTATCTATATGTTAACCATATATTTTTGTGTTAAAATCAAGAATAGAATCATTGACCTTTTAGTAATGATTTATAACTCTAATCATTTTAACTAGCTTAGACACTTGTTACGTCATATTTAAATGTTTGTGGCACTAATTACTTGCCATCTTTATTTTATGTGTGCAGTACTTGCTAAGTATGACACTTTGACCATATATGCTATGTTTGTGGCATTTGTTAAGTTATGATCTTCATTTTATATTTGTATGACTTATGTGTTTAGAGATTGATTCTTTATTCTGTAGCCTAGAGTTTGTATATTTGATAAATACATGTAAGTGAAATGAATATTTAAATTTTAACAAGGATTAGATATTCGGATTGCGGGATGGAGATTTTAGCTTTTTGAAAACTTTACTTACTATTTTCAGAAAATTATTTTCCCTGCGGGTAGAACTCGACAGGGATGGGATAGGGATGACTCTCCCCTCCCAGTGACCATTCCTGTTCACTTGTGTTACTGATTGGATATTCGCTTGACCCAAGTTTTTTTATGTGTCAAAGTGTTCCACATTGAAAGTGTGCGAAGTTTGAGGCCGCTTGATATACTACCCGTACCCTTCCCTTAATAGCTTAAGCTTTTAGTTGGAGTAACTTTAATATGGTATTAAGGTTAGTTTGGTCTTGGGCCTGTGAGGCCAGCTTGTGTCGCTCCCATGTAATTCTGGTCCACGTGCGGAGCAGGCCTTCACCTGAGGAGTGTTGAAGTGTCCCATATTGAAACTGTGTGGAGCTGAGCCTTCCACTTAAGAACTTAAACATATAAGTTGAACTAAAGTTTAACAATATGGAAACTGGAAAGTTTAATTATGCATTGATACAAATGTTTCACAGAATTTGAGCAATAACTAAAAAGACTTGCCTATATTAATTTCCCACATTCTTTAAAAAGGGAAGAAAGAAAAAGTTAAGCAGAATAGCTGTTTGATTATTCAAAATGATATATAAGTTGCATTAATCAAATGCTTACCCTGCACATGTTATGAAAGGTTCTTTTGAGATCCCTGGTCTAACTATGATTCAGATTTGTATCTTTTTTATCTCTTTTCGTACAGAATGACAAAATAGAGCTTCTTAAACCTGGATCACTTCAGCATCTTGGAGACAATATGCTTGCTTTTTTGCTTCAGACTGCACCATCATTTGATCTTCACAGTGGCAAGGCAATGGAAGGAGAGGAAAAGTCAGGCCACAACACTGCTATATATTTTGACATAGTGGTAACTTTCCAACTGCTTACGCCTCATTGATAATCTTGGCTTATTGATCCTCCCTCCCCTATTTTCTTTTTTTCTTAACTCTGTGTGTGTGTGTGTGTGTGTTGATGTCGCATTTTTGCAATGTAGAGGTTCTAACACATGTTAATCTCAGGGGACTTATATGATTGTATACCATCAGCATTTTGCAAATATGCTTCATAATTCAGTGATAATGCAATCACTCCTGTTATGGACTGCATCATTACTTATGGGTGGTTATCCAGCTGCAGTTTCATTGGCTTTGTCACTTTTCAGTGTTATCCTCATGTGGGTCTTTTCAGTGGGTTTCTCTGTTACTGTTGCTGTCATTCTACCCCTGATAAGCTCATCTCCAGTGCCCTATGTTGCAAGCCCATGGTTGGTGGTTGGGTTATTTGCTGCACCTGCGTTTCTTGGGGCCTTGACTGGTCAACATTTAGGTTACCTCATCCTTCAAGCATATTTGTCAAAGGTGTATTCTAAGAGAAAGCAGCAGTCACATATAGTCCAAGCTGATTTGATCAACTTAGAGGCTGAAAGATGGATCTATAAAGCTGGACTTATTCAGTGGTTTGTTCTTTTGGTGATCGGAAACTATTTTAAATTTGGCTCATCCTACTTGGCTCTTGTTTGGTTGGTTTCTCCTGCATTCGCATGTAAGTGTACCTTTATTCATACTCCACTCTGAATAACAATAGTACATACTTGATTTTACATGAGAGGCCAGAGATGCCTATGTTAATTTTTTATAATTTGATATTTGAGTTGATGTGTGTCCTGGCATGATACCTCACCATCAACAAAACTGGAATTGAGTATCTTGACAATCTTCTTCTTCTCCTTCTTCTTCTTCTTCTTCTTTTAATATGATTTGTATATCTAATTTGATGTACTGGGATATCCAGATGGCTTTCTTGAAGCAACTTTAACTCCGTCTAGATTACCAAAGCCTCTCAAACTTGCAACCCTGGTGCTAGGCTTTGCTGTACCAGTTCTGATGTCTGCTGGCAATTTCATTCAGTTAGCTTCTACTATGGTTTCAATTGTGGTTCGCTTTGATAGGTAAGATTTCTGATGTTATAGTTGATACCTTTAATGATAGGTTCTTTTGTTCATGTATTCTTTCCTTTCATGATTCCCATGGTCTTTTACTATGGTATGTTTCCGTAGGGAATGTATTTGATTGTTGCTACAATATTAAAATCATATCAAATGTTGCCCTTTGTGGAAAAACTAAGAAAAAAAGTGCACTAACAGACTTTTTGTAAACTCTGGAGAACTCTTGTATGATTTATAACATGTATTCAACAACTCTTCATGGTCATGAATGATATTGTAGACTTATAGTTCAATGTTTTTCTTATTATCCTACATGTTCTCACTTCTGATTTATAATTTAGTTTTTGATTTACGAAAAATGTGGGGAATGGCTTCTAACCTTGGATAATAATCGTCTGCAGGAACCCTGGTAGCACTCCAGAATGGCTGGGGAATGTGATAATTGCCTGTTTTGTATCTTTTATCATATGCCTGACATTTGTCTATCTCCTTTCATATACTCATCTTCCAGGTTTGAATTCCCCCTTTCTTTCTAAGATATAAGAGAGACCCTGGTTATATGTTTATTTTATTTCTTAGATTGTGGCTCATGACTGCTATAGTCATTAAGGAAGAGCATAGAGGTCAAGGCTCTAGAGGACTCTCAGAACCTAAATACAATTTTGTGGTTTCTAAGAGAATGGACAAACAAGTGATACATTACCCTAATAACAAAGGCAAGGGAATAGCTAAGCCTAAATTCAAGTTTCAAAAGAAGCCTAGAGCAAATAAACCTTGTTGAAATTGTGGGCAAGGAAGACACTGCGCGAGGGACTATCCTACAAAGAAGGCTAAGGCTCCACTGGCAAGGCCCAACTGAAAATGATTGCGGGGAATTCTTCCCCCAGCTCTGAGCCCAAATATATATCTTTGGACCATGAAATCCTTGTATAATTTAGGAACACAAAAACGAGGATCGATTAAAATTGAATCTTGGCCTGGGAATTTGCACCAACATTGTCTGTCAATTGTTAGCAGATCCTGATTAGTTAGGTAAAGACTGAGTCTCCTCAAAGGGGACCTCAATCTTTATGCATGCTTTCCCAATGCAGTTTAGGTGAGTCTGAACAGTTTTATAGGTGGTAGGCTAGTAGCTCAAACCTCATGTTTTCCTTCTATATTTACTTACCATTATAAACCTGAAATTTGTTATTGAATTGGTATGCTTATAAAAACTATTCGTTTGTTCTCTGTCTAGGTGGAAAAAGACCTCTCATCCTCGCATCATGTATTCTGTTTGGCCTCTCCATTAGTGTGGTATTATCTGGCACCGTTCCACCATTTACTGATGACACTGCCAGGGCTGTGAATGTAAGTTCCTAACATTTGTTGTGTCCTTAGCCACTTATACTTCATTTGACTTTCTTGTCTCTGGTCAATTTTTTTTTTTTACTTTCTTGTCACAATTTGATTTAGTGTTAATGTCCTTTTTTTTTTATAAAAAATATTCAGTATGTAAATATTCACTAAATGAACTTAGATTGTCCAATGTCCATAATTCGAGAGCTGGAGTTAGAATTGCAACATAGGGTTGAAAATTTGATTAAAAAAATATGCAAAGTTGAAAATTTTAGAGGGGTCCCTTACTTAATCATAACTTGGATTCTCTTGGGAATGCAAGCATTGTATCAAATTAGTTTCTTACTGTGATTATGGAGATAACAATTCACTCATGGTTCTCAGGTTGTGCACGTTGTGGATACAACCGGAAGATTTGGCGGGGAGCAAGATTCTAGCTCATATGTGTCTTTATTTTCTACGACTCCTGGAAAGTTAACAAATGAGGTTGAAGAAATCAACGAGGGGTTTATATGTGGTAGAGAGAAGGTTATAGATTTTGTTACCTTTTCAGTCAAATATGGTTGTTGGGCCTACGATGATGCCGAAGATGGGTGGAGCGAATCAGATATTCCCACGCTACAAGTTGATAGTGATACAAAAGGCAATAGCAGAATCACGGAAGTTTCAATAGATACAAAGGGTTCCGTTCGCTGGGCTCTTGCAATCAATTTCAATGAAATAGAAGACTTCACATTCAAAGGTACGACATTAATTTTGTTTCCTTGTTCCTGTTAAGTTGTCCAATATAAAGGGTTACGCTATCACATGACCCATCTAGTATTTGAAGTGTTGTTAGTCCTCCCGTACTGTCGATGTGGCATTGTATGCGGCTGCATGTGGAACCACGTACTGCTGGGTGGGCTGACATGTCGTGCCCAAATACCAAGTCCTGATATCTGATCAACTTTGATTTTTGGCCAGTCCAGCACCGATTTGATATTTGCCGAACCATACCCCATAGTTCCAGCAATGACAAAAGCTGCAAAAAAGACAGCAGCAATACTACTACTAGAAAGGACGGTTTCATATTACCTATAGAATCCTTTGTATAAACGTAAGGGTGGACAGACAACATCACTAGTCGTCGTGCTCAAACTTTAATTATTAGGCCACCGGTCCAACTAGTATATAAAGCGGTGTTAGTCCTCATTTATTGTCACTGTGCCTTTTTGTTGTCCTCTCCCTTATTTGAATGAATGCATATTCAAATATGAATATGCATTCATTTACCCTTTGAATATGCCCAATATTTTTGTTGTCCTCTCCCTTATTTGAATATGCATTCATTTACCCTTTGAATATGCCCGATATTTTTGTTGTCCTCTCCCTTATTTGAATATGCATTCATTTACCCTTTCGTTATGACTGCTCACAGATTCTCTGAAAATCACATTTGTAATGCAGAAAACACGGAGTTGGTCCCGTATGGCGACAAGAGTAGGGTAGACGGGTGGCACACAATTCAGTATTCGGGAGGGAAGAATGCGCCAACAAGATTCTATCTAACTTTGTACTGGGCGAAAAATTCCACCCAGTCCTGTGACACTGGGACCGAGCAGCACGAGGAGCAGCCTCCACTCTTGAAGCTCCGAACCGATATGGACATTATAACACCAAAAGCTGCAAGAGTTCTTGAGAAGCTCCCTTCCTGGTGTTCTCAGTTTGGCAAGTCAACATCTCCTCATACCTTGGCATTTTTAGCTGATCTTCCTGTTAATTTTTAGGTTTGGAAAATTAACTTTACGTAAGAAAAAAAATATGATAGATTTAGTTTACATTAATTTGCAATAAGACTTGCAGCGTTGTGTGTAGAAATGAGAAATCGTGTACAAGTAGATTGGTAATAGACTAGTGGTTGTGCTTTTTGTTGAAAATAGTTGAATTTAATTGTTTTTTGGTTATTTGGATTGGGTTTGAAAAGGGTTTAGAGTCGAAATTGAGAAGTTGGATTCGAGTTAAATGAAGTATTTGAATATTCAAAGTATTTGGATTTTGATTTAAGCCAAATCTAATTACAATTTACAATCAAAACAAGTCTACAACGTGATATTTCAGATGACAAATTTACATTTTATATTAAGATGAAGGATTATGTGATGAAAATTTTAGATAGAGCGCGAGTGGATCATTCCATTAAACTCCTCCGTAATATGTGGAACTAATAGCATTGTGGGTGTAAACGTTAGGAGAAAAACACTTGATCATATTCTTGCAAGACACCTCCACGACTCTGGTAAAAGCCACCTAAAGGGTGTTAATTTTCTCTGGTGTGCACCAAAGAGGTTGAGATAAACGTTAGTTTTCTGTCGTCACAAATAATTTCATTTTATATAGGGAAAAAGTCTAAATTAGTTTTTGAACTATCCAGTTGGTGTTATTTTAGTCCCTTCATTGTCAAACAAGCCAGTTTAGTCCATAGGTTATTCGAACGAATCATTTTAGTCCAAACGATTTCAAAAATCGCGTCATTTAAGAACATTTCGTCAAATACACCGACGGAATCCGTTAAATCATGAAGATATATAATTTTCTCAAAATATTTTTTATTGTAATTTTAACGGTTTCGTTAATAAATTTGACGGAATATCCTTAAATGACCCATTCGAATAACATATAGATTAATTTGGCTCGTTTGATAGTTTTTATTTTTTAATTGACTCGTTTAATAGTTGAGAGACTAAAATGACACGAACTAAATAGTTCAGAAACATTTTTCTTTTTAATATAATTAGTGTTTGTTATCATGCTCATGACAATTCTAATGTTTGGTTCTCTCATATAGTTTTCTTAATTTAGAAAGAATATTTCAACTTTTAATAGTTAAAACCCACCTCTAATCCTTGCTCTACTAAAACACCCAAATATATATATATATATATATAGCGAAAACACCCAAATATTTAATTATAAGAACATTTTGTTTTTTTATAAGCGACGGGACAACAGGTTTATAAAGACCAATATTTCTCACTCCCTAGTGGGAGCGTCATCCGAGTTAGTTATTAGTTTTTCCCTTAAACCTATAAATCCCACCCCATACCATCGGTAAGAGGCTCGAACTTGAGACCTTAAAGAAAATCCAAAACGCATCAACCGCTTGGCTCAACATGTCTTGGCATATAAACATTTTGTTTGACTTACTATTTGATCATTGACTTTGATTCACATTATGAATATAATCTATACATAGGATTTTTCTTGGATCTTGCAAATACTTGTTAGCTACTACTTGACAATAAATATACTAACATGGCAATGAGCTGTGTCTCCTCACACTATTATATTTCGTCATATGATTATAGTTGTTTGGAAAACAATTAGTAAAAGTGATTATAAAATGAAACAACGTTTACATTTGAATTTTGTTTTAAAATATAAATAAAAAATTGAGAATGAGATTCTGGTATACTTTAACCACTGAAAAAGACTGATAAACCAACAACACTTTGGCTTTGAATTTGATCTACTTTTCAACTATGCCCAAAAGAATCTTTGTCTGGTAGTTGATACACTCAGTTTCAAAGCTCCTAATCATGGTTAATCTTTTCTTAATCCCTATGTTTGATTCTTTCATTCTTGCCTCCTAAGCCTCATTAATACTACATTCCCGTTTATTTTTGGTCTTCCCATGAGGTTTTAGGAGCGAGCACGTGATCGACACTTCTATGCCATATCACGCTTAAACTAATTCTCATTCAAACCATGTAGGACCACCCCTACCAAATGCAACTAGATTCCCTAATACTTAAACTCGAGACCTCATGTTAAACTGGAACAACCCATTACTAGTTAATCCAACTCTTGGTGCTAACATTTACATTTTCAAATGATTGAGTTAAAAACCCTTAGGTACCGTTTGGATTAGCAATTTTGGTTTGGGAATGAGAATGGAGAATGGGAATGGGAATGAGATTCCCATTGATGGTGTTTGGATTAAAACTCACTCATTCCCATTCCGATTCTCATTCTCATTCTCAATCTCATTCCCTCACCCATGTGTATTTTGATTCTCACCTATGTTGGATGGAATGATATTCTCATTCCCATTTTTTCACCTTTTATTTTACGACATAAACTTTAAAAATTCATAACTTTGTGTTCGGATGTCCGATTGATATAATTTTTTTTTTGGTTTCATATAACTTTTCGAGATGAACATTATTATGATTTTAATTT
>JAYMSZ010002603.1:0-11746 GCA_036897665.1 Pelargonium citronellum
AAAAATAAAAAATAATACATTTTTTTTTGGGGTCGATTTATGATTAAACAAAATTATGTGCCAAATTTAATAAATTAATGAGGTGACACTCTAATACCCATCGTAAACCTCTATTTTTATCCGGCTTTTATAGTAATAGTAGGTAATGAATTGAAAAAAAAAATAAGAAACAAGATAATTCATAATCACGACGGAGGGAGTAATTGTTTTGAAAAAATTGAAGATAAATACAGTGAGTCAGAGTTGATAGAAGTAGAACCTGTTGTTAGTCAAAAAGTAGACATGAACTTCACTCTGGCGCGCTTCTTTCTCCTCCAATTGAGGGTTTTCTCGGATTCTGCAAGCTTCACTAGAAAATATGGCTATTCTCTCATTTCCGCCTCCAACAACAGGATATTTACTTCCACTTCCACCGTCCCCTTAGCGCACAAGGTGAATATATACATTTCTTTGATGAATTTTCCTGTGGTTTTCAATTTTCATGGCAACCAAACAGGGATTTCCTGATTTCTATACTTTCATTTATTTGGTAGTCAAGTGAAGAGCTTTTGGTGGTGGTTGGGGCTGGAGCAGCTGGGGTTTATGGAGCAATTAGAGCTAAGACTTTAGCACCTAATCTCAATGTGTTGGTCATTGAAAAAGGAAGGCCTTTGTCAAAGGTTTGTGCATTTATCTTTCTATTATTTGGGATATTTGTTAATTAGAGCAGTCTGGTGGATTGATATTAAAACATTTTCATATATTTTCTGGCAAATTTATGTGTATTGCATTTATGCAGGTAAAAATATCCGGTGGAGGTCGATGCAATGTGACAAATGGACATTGTGCTGACAATATGGTAAGGATGGTTGGATTTTGGGAGGGTTAGCCATGTACACAGTCTTACGTTTCCTTTACTCGTCTTAGGGTCACATTATAATTTGGATTGGTGATTGGGATGCTGATAATCCTACTTGCCTGCCTTTATGAGGAAGGTTTTTACGGGTCAAAATTAAGGGTTGTTTAGCTCTGTGATGCTTCCTCTGAACTAACATTTTTTCTAACTAGTATAAAATTGTGAATTTTGAAACATTTTAAAAATATCAGATGTTGTTTAGTCTTGGCATCGAAAGAGAATCCACATCAGTCTTGGCATTTTAATCAAAATTGTGAACTTTGTTTGTATTCTGCTATTGACTGCTACTTCACATGATATTTGAAACCAAATTTTAATCGATTCGTGGAAAATGAAAGCAGTTTCATTGACCTCTTCTCCGCATCAAATTGAACTGAATTTAGCCCTTTTAGTCAATTTTGATGACTGAATGTACTCTGAGTATTTTCTATTGCTGCCCGATGTTTAGAATGATCTTCTGTAGATTTTGGCAGAACAATACCCAAGGGGTAACAGAGAATTGAGAGGATCTTTCTTCAACATGCATGGCCCAGTGGATACCATGTCCTGGTTTTCCAACCATGGGGTGGAAATGAAGGTGATTCGTAATATTACATGTCTGTTGTTTCCTTACTATGTTGGAGTAATTTATTTACACTAATTTGTTTCTAGACTGAGGATGATGGAAGGGTCTTTCCAGTCAGCAACAGTTCATCTTCAGTAATCGATTGTCTTATGTCTGAAGCAAAGGACAGGGGAGGTATACCACATCTCTTTACAGTTGTACCAACGAGTTACAGTTAATTGGTTAGCCTCATGGTACAAATACAATACACATTGAATATTTTAATTTTCTTCTTCTTCTTTTTTCCAAACAAGAAAAGGCTCAGGGTCCGGACTCCAGAAGATGTTTTACTTCATATCTTCTCTAAAAAAAAGTTTTTCTTTTGTTCCTAAATAACAAACCCCAATTCACCATCAACATGCGCGTGTGGGCACATGTACACACGGATCAGAATCTACCACTTACATTATGATATTTCATATTTCTTACACATGGTGTAGAATAGATTCCTGACATTTTAGAATATCCTCAGTTATGAACTTACAATTAACCGGACTTGGGTACATATCAAACAGTTTTATGCTCAATTTGTGAATAGTAGCCTTTCTTGATACCAAATCAGCTTGTGCTGAACTGTCGATTATCAATCAGTTAAAGTGCAGACCGGAAAAGTTGTTACAGCCGCTTCTCAAACTGCTGGTGGAAAATTTATTCTCAAACTCGAGAAGCGTACATTGGCATTGGTTGAATATATTGAAGCTGATTATTTATTGATTGCTACTGGGAGTAGTCAGCAGGTTGTGATGACAGCACGATACTCTTATGTTACCATGTGCACGAAATATAATTACTTGACCAGTTGACCATGTATTTGTTATTATTTCTTTTCAATACAGGGTCATACTCTGGCAGCTCAGCTAGGTCACTCCATTGTAGATCCAGTACCAAGTTTATTCACTTTCAAGATCGAGGACTCACAATTATCCGAGTTATCTGGGGTAATGCCCAAACTATAAAGTTTACTAGCTTATGTTGTGAATAAATGAATGAAAATTACTTGTTCTTTCTTTTGTCTGTTTCCTGTTTTTTATTTGCTTATGCAACATGGTTTCAGCAGGAACTAGAGATTATATAGATAGTAGCTTACCCTAAACAGAACATGTAGATGGACAGTGTAAAGCAGATAATCATTTTGGAAGGACTTATATGCCAGTTATACAAGGAACGTAATTGTATTTGTATCTAGGTCTACAAGTGGAAAATGTTTTCGGATTTTCATAACTATATGAAAGATCTGTTTGCATGGTGTTGTGGTGTACTAGCACATGTTTTTTAGCTTCCTCAGCAATGGAACTACTAGTCTCAAATCACCTTAATGTTATCTGTACTGCAGGACGTGGTTTGGAATTATTTAATTCAGTTGTCTTGAGTTCTTTTTTGGACTTTATCCTATATATTACAAGTCCATAGTGCTCACCTTATAGTCGTATCATCCATATACCTGATACTGCTTATAAATATGCAGTGATCATTCTTTGTAAATAAGACACTTATTTCATTCTTTCACACTCAGGTCTCATTCCCCAGAGTTAAAGCAAAGCTGAAGTTAGAAAATGTAAAGAAGAATATACCACACCTCACACAGGTATTCTTCTCTCATTGTGTTGCTCAACTAGTCAAGTATGTATATGTAATAATGTTAGCTTTTGGAATTTAGGTTGGACCTTTGTTAATCACACACTGGGGATTAAGTGGACCTGTGATCCTCCGATTGTCTGCATGGGGAGCCCGAGAACTATTCACTACAGGTTATAAAGGTATGGTTATTTACTTTTTCTTCTTTTATTATAAATTCCAAAGTTTTCATTTGATCACCTTGATGCATTTGGATGCAGGGATGCTTGTCGTAGATTTTACTCCTGATATCCCTCTAGATGGAGTGAAGTCAATCCTTATCAAATATAGGCATCAGTGTGCGGTAATCTTGGATCATAACGTTTGCTTTTATGGCTTCTATGTTCTAGAATTTTGATAGATACTTTCTCATTACAAATAACATGTTCCAAAATGAGGGAAACTTACTTGCAGCTAACTAATGTAGATATTTAAGAATCCAACAAATTCCTGTCTTGGTTCTGACACAGATTTATATTTGGTTGACAATTCAAGGTAGGATTACATGAGCACATGCAATGCTACAATCCCTCGTCTCTGACAAACCAAGTTTGGAGAAATCTAAATGTCATAATATAGATGAATAAGCCAAGAAAGAGGGAAACAAAATAGATAAATAAACATAAGAGCATGATCACCGCAATGTGTTGCAATTAAACTTGAAATTTACTGTTGCATACGAAACAAGCTAAGAAGAAATGTGGAACATTTCCTATATTTCTAGTTTTTTTTCCCCTGTATTTCTAGTTACAATCATTTTCTTCAGGTTCTTCTGGTTCAAACTTCATGGCTTTTATTTATACTGAGCACAATTTTGATTTGCTGTAAATTAAGCTGATGTTTTACTGTCTGTTTGGCCATCTTACAGAAGCAAAAAGTCCAGAATTCACATCCTTCAGAATTCAGCATTGTGAAGAGATTTTGGAAATATATATTGGATCGTGAGGTAATTTAGTTATTTCTTCTAGTAGTATTGTTACAGAATTGCAGTAATACTTTCAGAGTGTTTTTCATTATTGATATACAGGGTTTAGATGGAGACATCTTGTGGGCCTCAGTTTCAAATAACTCGTTAACTTCTATTGCTTCTTTGTTAAAGCAATGTCCATTTCAAGTGTTAGGAAAAGTAAGGGTATCAAACTTCGAATCATTTTACAAATTTATCATGCATCGTTTGAAATAATATCATTTGAATCTCATGAAGGGCCAATATAAGGATGAATTTGTGACTGCTGGAGGTGTTCCACTGTCTGAGGTTCTCTCTCTCTCTCTCTCTCTCTCTCTCTCTTCTGGTTGAAATCTACTTATAAATTTCTTGCCTTCATGAAGATCTCGATGAATACAATGGAAAGCAAAATATGTTCACATCTATTCTTTGCTGGAGAGGTATGGTCCCTGATAAATCTCTGGTTTTCATGTTGCATACACCTGATTGAATAAAGGCTCATGTATGATGCTAATAAGCTGCAGGTACTCAATGTTGATGGAGTTACTGGTGGTTTCAATTTCCAGGTAAAAAAGAAAATTCCTTACATGCTACACTTGGAAGTTCATATATCAGCTTCCTTTTCTTATACACGCTCAACTTTCACCTTCACAACCATCGATCAGTGGAATTTTCTGAGATTCTGTATGATTGTTTGTCACTTGAATTTGTTTCATTCCCATAAGATGCTCCATTATTCTTTCCTTGCGCAAAGAACTTTTTTGTTATGTTTTAGGTATAGCATTCAACTACTGGTTATCAATCTTGGTACATTTTATTTTATCAGCAAGCGTACAAACACCGAGACTCAAAATTGACACCTCGAGGGACCAAGTGAAATCAACCACTTGCCCTACTGACCGTTTGTATCAATCTTGATACATTAAGCTGATGCATTGCGTTGATTTGTGTTTCCCTTAATGTGATGATCCCACACTATTGTCAAACTCAATTAATAGTATATATCCCAACACTCATGGTAGCCTTTGTAACCTGAACTAGAACATCCAAGGTTAGGTTTCAGAGTTCCTTCACCGCCTACCTTTCACTATTTTCTTACCTAAAATTTTCCAAGCAGCTGTAATCTCCACTCTTCACTGCCCATCAATTTTACTTGATTTTCACTGTAATCAGTATTACATATGCAGAATGCTTGGTCCGGCGGATACATAGCAGGAACGAGTGTAGGTGAATTAGCAGCTGATGCTCGCCTCATCGAGGATGTGATCTGACACAAGCCTTCAAATATAACTCTACACACTGACATGTTTTAGCATACAAATGGAGAAAGACTTGTAAGAGGAAGATGTGGCCTAAATATGAAAGCTCTCTTTCCTTGTTTTTCACATTACAGCTTTCCAATGAAACAAGTAGAATTGAACATTGTTTTCAACGAGAATGTAGAGCAATTGATGGGCCTAAGAATAGTGGGAAAAAAAAATCAGTTTCGAGTACTTGAGTTCCAAGTGGATCTCAGTCTTGAATCTCTATATGGAATCATAGATACTCATAGTACACATCCTGGTCATGATTTGCAATCAAAGTAGAGCATGCACGCACACATATCGCTGGGACCAACTACCATTTCAATACAGGGTGCTAACATTCAAACACAAATACATTCCAGGAAAATGTGGCAGGGGTTGTATTCCAAGTAAACAGAGTGCCATGAGTTGCACAGAACAGCCAAGGTAAATCATCAAGTTTTACATTAGAATCTCAGATACTTCACTTGTATAATTCATTGAGCTCATCTTTAAACTTGGATTTCACTTGCTCCCTCTTTATCTTGAGAGCAGCAGTAACTAATCCAGACTCAGGTGTCCAGGGTTCCGACAATAGCTTAATCTTTGTAGGAATTTCAAACTTTTCCAGTTTTGCATCTTTTCCTACCTGCTCACAAAACAAAATGCTCTCAACTTAGAACAATCCTTACAATGATACGTTTGATAAGTATTTTGTTTGAACATGTTATCATTAACATGTTCATACCCAATTACATAGGTCCGGTAATAAAATAAGTAACTTGCTCAAATAAGAAAAGAAAATGCATAATAGACGAATTTGCATAATGTAATGGATGAGGCTGCTATGCCATGTATTTTGACATAATGCCTAAGGATCAACCGAACTGGAGGATGTAACATTGATTTAGCCTAGTTGAACACATGCAACGTAACCCTGACTGATATCTAATTCTCCCAAGATGTATTTGTTAAACTCGGCTTTCAGAAGTCAATTCCAACTAATCTTTAACATATGCCTTCATAAACTAAAGTAGGCGATGATGAACCCATTGGACAAGAGGTAAGTAATAATGAACAGAAACTAACCTTGGAAATTGACTTTTGAACCTCAGCAACGGCTTCAGCTTTCGCACACAACTCAGAGAAATCGTTGTACTTTATGCCAGCTTCTTGAGCCCACTTTTCAAGGACCTGACGTGCTGGAACAACTAGAGCTACACAATTACTGTGGAAGGGATCTGCATATACCATCACACTCTCCACATAATTACATGTCGCAAGTGCTGCTTCAACCTGCAACCAGGTCATAACCAATATAGTGAGCATCACCACCGCTACGAAGTTAGAGCGAAGGCTGTCTCACGTATTCTACATGAAGTTTTCAACCCACCTTTCCGAGGGAGACATACTCTCCATGTTGAAGTTTAACTATGTCCTTTTTCCTATCAATGATTTCAAGGCATCCATCAGGGTGAAATTGTCCAATATCACCACTATAAAACCAGCGCATGCCCCTCTCGTCAACCTGTTACAAGTAGTTACAAGTAACAGATCATTAGATCCAATGTTTACATATTCCAAGATCAAGTTGCACTCCATTCCCCACATATGCAAGGAAATCTACCTTGTACGCCTCTTTAGTTTTCTCTTCATTGTTAAAATAACCAGCAGTGATGCTGAACCCTCCCACTACAACCTCTCCTCGAGGCATTGGCTTGTCAGTCGTCCTATATCCACCTTCTTCCCAACTAACAAGCTGCAAAAACAAGTACAGATACCTAATAAATCATTTGTATTTCATATCATACTTTGATCATGTGGCAACACAATAACATGGTTTAAAAGCACACAGGTTTAATGCTTATGCTGAGATAGGAATCTTCCTTGAGAAATGTAAATATGGAATACCTTAATGTAAGCACAAGGCAAAGGTGGCCCAACACGGCCCACATTTGTATCATCCCATTCACTAAAAGCAGCTCCAGCACATGTTTCTGTCAAGCCATAGCCTTGACCAATAGGAGCCCTATGGGAAAACAGAATGAGAACGAGAATTGAGAAACATACTATCCAAACACTTGTGCCATTTCATCCTACTTCTGAGTCTATGGAATGTCCTCAGTTGAAAATATCACATCCAAGAAAACAATGTTACTTCCAGGCACCACCTAAATAATAGATACTGAACCTTCAAAACTTATCATATGATGAGATCATTCGCCACAAAACATAGACTCGGGTCATAGCAAAAACTGAATGTGTGCTACCTGTCTAGAAGTAATGACTGCTAATTGTTAATTTATTCTCAAGGACTTCATTAATGAATCATTCCTGTATGATTCAACTTCGAAAGAACAAAGTTTTTTTTTTTTTTTTGCCTACAGCCTATTCTACCATTCATCATCACAAAATCATGTAATAACTCTCCATCAATCTTTCTAAATATTTGATTGTTCAGTATCTGTCTAACTTTCCCAACTATTAAATGAAGTTGTGAAGCCCCAACTTTGCTCATTAATCCATGCCAGCCAGTAATGGCTTTATTATTTACGTGAGCTTTAGATTTAAGAGGTTTCATATTAGTCACTGTCATTTTTAGAAGACCACAATTTCAATAATTTAGCATCAAAGCTTATACAAAGAAAAGCATGTAACTTTTTATTAACGAATTTTCCGGGCATACGAATGAGAAAGTCATTACCCTGTGCAGATGTTAATGAACTGTTGTGTGTCTCCAGATAAAGGAGCTCCACCACATAGCATAAACCGGATCTTTCCTCCAAGTACCGCCCGTACTCCTCTAAAGACAACCAAATCCCACAACATTCTCTCCACTCCCCAAGCTCCAAACCAGCTTCCTTTTACAGCTGCAAGTCGACGGTTATACCCAATGTTGAACAGATTTTTCACTAAACCTCCCTTCTCGTCAACCTAGATCAGATTATAATATTTCGTTATGAGGGAGCTCATACACCTTGTACTCTTAGACATCATATACACACTGATACCTAATTGCAAAAAGCCAATACAAGAAGGAAAAGAGAATGAAACCAGTCTCTTACCTTTTTTAAGACGCCATCTCGAACACGATCTAATATTGCAGGAACTGCTGCCATAAGAGTGGGCTTTAGGACAGAAGCGTCTCCTTTGGTACCCTTCTTGATTTTATTTGCAGTGTCTGTTAAAGTCATCGGTGAGCCATAACCAATTGAGCATCCTGCAGCGAACATCACAATCTGGACGACCACAAAATTATGAATGTAATCCAAACAAATACTGTAGACAAGAAGAATGTGAGCATGAAGAAGGTACCTCGGCCGCAAGTTCAAAAACATGAGCTAAAGGCAAGTAGGCCAAGTATACATCCTCAGTATTTAGATTAGGGATCACTGGTATAACAGCTGCAGCAGTGGCTACAATGTTGCCATGAGTCATCATGACTCCCTAAATTGCCACATAATACAAGAAGTTAAATTAAGAGGTGTTATTTTGAGCTAGAGGAGTAACAACTCGAGCCTTAGCAGTTGCAAATTGAAAAGAGAAATAAACAGAATGTGGAAAATAGCCAAATAAATTAACAAACCTTTGGTAAACCGGTACTGCCACTTGTATACATCACAACAGCAATTCCTTTCTTGGTAGGTAGGTTTGGACTAACAGGACTTTCCTTCCCAAGTTTCACAACTTCAGAGAAGGAAGAAACTTTCCAATTGCTCGTACTTCCGGAAAGACTAGAATCATCCAGTGGCCCTTCATCTTCAAAGTAAATGACATTTTTAACAGTTTTTAAACTTGAGCTTACTGAAGCCAACTTTTTCAACTGCCTGGAGTCGCAGATCAGTGTTGCTACTTGGGTCTGTCAATATTAATTTAAAGCATCAAGTGAGGGCTAAAATACATCACAATTTGTAAGTAATAAATAATCCATATTAGAGCTAATTCAATTGATGAAACATGTACAAAAGATTAAACACCTCGTTAAGAGAATGGATCAATGCATCATCGCCTAGAGAAGCATATATAGTTACAACAGTTATATTCTGGCGGAAGCAGCCCTGAAATCCAATAAAATTTGTTTTCAGTACCAGCTGGGAACTATGAACTTATAGAGGCAGAAGGAGAGAAATGTATAGATCCAAGATTTTACCTGAAAGGCAGTGAACCACCCTGCACTAGTTTCAGCAAAAATGGCAACACGGCTATCCAAATCATGACCAATGTTAACAAGCCCAGATGCAAAGTTCGAAGCACAATCAAACACACCTCCATAGGTTTCCCACTCGTAATCACCCAAGTGTAGCTTTTCAAACTTTCTGCCATCACTAGAAGTGACAATTTCCTTGCTAATTACCTTTCTTGTTCCTAGACACCGACGCCGCGAATTCTTTTTACAAGACTGCTCAAACAAAGCAGCTATCGTTGTGGCCCCTTCCCACGGAACCTCCACCAACTCAGCTCTTTTAGCATTGCGCACTGTATAACCTTCCTCGCCACCAGCATCTACCGGGACCCCTCTTTGTTTTGGCTTCTTCTTCCCGATGAAAAAAGCAGAGAGCAATACAGGGACAAGTATAGCAATGGTAACAGCACCCCCAATCTCCATCGCCCCATGATCTCTCCAAATCGCCGAATAATCACCAGCAACCAACTTTTCGAGCATTGGCGTCTTCAAGTAACTTTCATCAGAATCTCCCATTTCCAATATTTTATGAATCCTATTCCTGAATAAACCAAATATCACCTGAAAATCAATTACAACCAATAATCATATCTAATCCCTACCTCTCAGAACAGGTTTTAATTCTTATTGATCATAGAAAATATATAAAAACAACTATCAATCTATAATTCTATATGGATTGTGAAACAACCCTATTTCGTGAAATAAAAGAAACCATAATTTTGTGATTACAGCATCTTCAAGCTCATTTGAGAACCATAATCAACATAATAAATTCTGGCTAATCAAGCTACAAACATAAATTCAACAAAGATCGGAACCAAAACCCTTGATCGGCGGCAAGGCACCGACTTTACAGATTTGAATCATACAAATTCAAAATTTAATTTTATATATATATACATATAAGAGGATCGTTAGATACAGAAACGGACACGAAACCGATCGATTTTATTAACTAATTTGGATTATTAAGAAAAAAAAGAGAGTGAGTATTTGGGGTTTGGCTTACCTGAGCTGTGCAGCGAATGCGGCAAATTCCAGAAAAGTGTGTTGTTAATGTCTACTTCATCACAGCATTTATATATAAAGCAAATTTCAGAAGATTTCTTCAGATCGATCCAGCAGCTGCCACGTCATCTCCTTCCCCTAATTACGTAACTGTTTATGTAATAAATATTGTAGATCCACTCCAAGACAATCCATTGGTTTCTAATTTCTTAGCTAAGTACAATTTTTTTTTTTTTTTTTTTGCAAAAACAATGTCAATATATGTGTCATATGTTTTATTATAAATAAAAGGTAAAAGAAATCAATTTTTCAGTCTAAACTATGTGCTTTATGGGTGGCTTTCAAACTCGCGGTTGACATATTTAGTTTGTTTTACCGCAATTTAGATTAATCATCATTCGAGGGTAAGTCACAATTAAGATTTATTTCTTTCTCAAGTGGTGTGTTGAGCGCGAATCAAATGCAACACGTAAACTGTGTAGCCAACTGCGTACGCTAATACCCTTGGGCAAAAGAAATAATTTTTGTTCTTGATTTGTTTTAACTTAAAATGATCATTTGAACTAATTTAGTTCTTGAACTTTCTTAACCCAAAATGGTCACTGAATCTCTTATATATTGACAAAAATGATCATTGTCGATATAGCTTATAACAAAAGTTCAATGATCAAATTAGGTGTTTTACATAAACAAAAATATATAATCCGCAAGTCATGTGTAATTACCCAATTAAGAAAAAAAAAGGTTTGTTTGGTTATGGTGTATTTTCTCCTATTTTACAAATAAAAAAAATCAAAAAATCAAAAAATTTGTTTAGTTCCTTTAGAAAACAGGAAATTGGAATATGGAAAATAATTTTTTTTAAATAGAAAACTCAAATTTCAATACTCATTTTTATTTTATTTTTGTCTCACTTGTATCTATTATGCATAAATGCTTGTATTATTTAACACCCTTTTATCTACGTAGCATAATAGATGACGTGTCATAAGTAAACCGGCTAAAACAAGTAAAAGGGTGTTAAATAATAAAAAATTTGAGTTTAAGGTTCGAAACAGTCCATGTCAGAATGGGCCAACTCTATAAAAAAATCAGTTCAAACGATTTGGAAAATAAAACCCTTAAGTTAACAAATAAACACCTATATTTATGGACAGATGGAAAAAAAGGGCATGTTATGGCATGCTAAAGATACCTTCTTTTTTTTTTT
>JAYMSZ010002604.1:0-11745 GCA_036897665.1 Pelargonium citronellum
GCGGTGCCCAAGAATCACAATCAGGTTAGTTTCCATGATTAATAGCTTGGGTTTGAGGTTTCTGGTTACTGTGTATTAAGCCATTGCCATCATTGCCAGCCAGACCTATATTTAGCTTCCAATTTCAATTAGTGTCACAGTTACAGAGTTTTGATTTCTTCAATTTTGTCTGATAATTTTTTATTGCTTCTATCTGAGATTATTCAGTATATTTAGATGGTGTCAGTGACAGTGAGCAAGTAAATTTTGATCCTATTGCTGTAAAATTTATGTGAATGTCATCATATTTTGGCTAAGCCTTATGCTTCTGGAAACCTAGATTTACTGGATTCAGCTTACTCATATATATTGAATACTAGCAAGTATGTAGTATGAACAGTACATCAAAATCTCCTGGGAAAGAAAAATTATGAGAAACAAGTTCTACTTATGGCATCTATTTTAGTTGGCTTTTTGGTGGAGTCATTTAAGATTGAGTATGATGAATGATTTTGCACCCGATGAGATATTGTGGTTTCTTTCGAGCCTTGTGATCAATGCCGGAGCTAGACTTGTAATTAAGGGTAGACAATTGGAGCTCTCTCGTCGACTTGAATCAATCATTCTAATTATGTTTGTTTTAATAATTTGAGTTAGATTGAATAAAAAATTGTTAAGCTTGTAGGTAACTGTTATTTGTGAATAATTTGAGTTCTCTTGTTAAAGAATTTATTCATATCTTTGTCAATGTAAGAGACACTGCTCATAATACTGGTAAAGAAACACAAACTACTGAATAGCTAAAGCTTTATTCTTCTGGAAACTTAGCTTTACTGTTTATACCCATATGTTTAGAATGCAAAGATTTATGAACAGCAACTCAAAATCCCTTTGAAGGAACATTTATGAGAAATAAGTTTTATTGATGGTATGTAGTTCTAGTTATTAGGTTTAGGTGGAGAATTTTAAGATTGAGTATGATGAATGATTGCGTCCCAATGAGAACGTGTTGTTTCATTTGAGCCATGTCATGAGTGGCTATAAAACTACTCAAGGGGGTATTATTTTTATAGACAAAATGAAAAATCACATTATGAACTGAATCGCAGTCATAGCTAGGGAGATTGGAAAATTATAATTAGTTAAGCATTTCTCCATAGCTTAGTTGAGGTCTTCTTGATTTTGTTCTAATCATCCTGTAACTGTTTGTGCTGCTTGATGATGACTTCCCAAGACTTGAGCTTGAGCTAATTGTTGAAAAATTGGCCGGTGATGGTAATGAAGAAGATCTGTTCATAATGCTTGTGATACCATTAAACTTCACTTCTTTAGTTGACCTTTCTTTTTCTAGTTTGCTCTTGTAACTTTTCGTTGGAGAAAAGTTTTCAATGGCAAAGCAAGACTTCCACTCTGTTACATATTCCAATGCTGAGACCACCTGAATTAGAAATGAGCGAATTCAATGAGATGGACCTTTTTTTCTATGATAAAAAACGACATAAAATTTATCTAAGTTATAAATTATAGTCCTGTTGAAAGTCGTTATCATATGCAGTCCACCTAAGGTTGTAAATGACCAACTCAACTAAAAGTTTAAACTGATAGTTGAAGGCCCAATATTAATTTTATACTCTAACACGCCCCCTCACGTGCAAGCACATTATCGCTTTGCACATGGCCTTCACTTTTTGCCTTGTGCTGGAATTTAATTTGGGTGACGGCAAGACTTGCACTCGGGACCTTTAGTCACCAATGCTCTGATACCATGTAAATGACTAACTCAACTAAAAGCTTAAACTAATAGTTGAAGGTCCAATATTAATTTTATACTGTGAAAAATTATTAGATCAATCACTCAAAGCAGCTGTGAGTAACTTTTAAGCCTTTTTCTCCACGAAGAGAGCTTGCCTCGTAAAAAAATCTGCCACTACCAGTCAGTAAGACCTTACTGACTTTGCATCTTTCTACTGCTTGTAACTTGTATTTATATATTTACAGCCTAGTGAGACAACATTCAGTTGATTGACACTTACCTTATCTATTGCTAATCTTTTCTTAGGATTCTTGCTAGTACATTTTTCTGCCACTTGAACCATCCAAAAGAGTTGGTCAGCATCATGAGAGTCAGCAATTCTTGGGTCAATCAGCTCTATATACTTCCGTTCTTTCAGGAGTGGTCTTGCCTGGAGATATATGACATGTATCAGCAAACTGGCTAAAAGCAAAATAGAGTTTTGAAACTTTCGTACCCTAGAAGAATGGAGGTAAGTAAAATAGAAGAAAACAAACTCAATGTAGAAGTCTCCCATTTTAGGACAAGGAAAATATGTTTTAAAAGAATGGCTAACTAGAGCTCATATAGTAAATGTAGAAGTTGGCATTCCATTTCAAATAATCAGGGTTTGCCAAGTAGCGTGTTCAAGAAAATTACAACTGTACCATGAGCTTATCTGATATGCCTTTTCTTTACAATACTTGATCTGTGTGTGGAAAATCTTAGGTTAATATAAAAGCAGGTTCGAAGTAGAATGTGAGCTTTTGTGTATCTACAGCCATCATTAGTGGATGAACGAGTAAATGATGGACGAACGCAAGAAATGCAGAGAACTGATCAGAATCAGAATTTGACATGTAAGATAGGGTATATGGTAAATGATAAGTGGAAAATTCTCTCTTGAGATGACCTTGGAGTCCACCATTATAATGACAATGCAAGTACCAGAAGTTTTCTCATAAGAGTGGAATGAATTGTATTTTGGTTTTTACCCATCCCGCTAGACTTTGTTCCCCTAGTGTATCTGCAGCATTTCGGCCTGTGATCAGCTCTAGTAGAACTACCCCGAAGGAGTAAACATCTATTTTAGTTGACAAATTAGCTTTCTCTGCATACTCCGGTGCTACATATCCATAAGTTCCAGCAGCTTTACATTTTGAGGACTGATCTGATTCATATTGCATCCTTGCAAGCCCAAAACCTCCAAGCTGAAAGCACATTTGTGATCAAGTATGTTATTTATGTTGAAAATCTGAATGTGTAAGTATGTTAACTCAGTAGCTTAGAGAATCTAATATTAATTCATTACCAGTGGTTCAAGATCATGAGTAAGAAGAATGTTGCTTGGTCTTATATCTCTGTGAATTATGTTGTTTTTATGTAGATAATGCAGACCTCTTGCTGCACCCAACGCTACTTTTGTCCTATCTGTCCATGTCAATGGTGTGGAGCTATATTCTGCATCATGCCAGAAAATTCAACGGTAACCTTTTCGTACAAAAAAGAAGAAGTTAAATTTCTCTTTGTGGGCATGTAATATATTTCTCTTACTTGATAGATGTCTGTTGAGTGAACCATTGCATGCGTATTCATAAACAAGCAGCCTATGACTACCTTCTGAGCATGATCCCAACAGGATGATGACATTCTTATGTGTGATGTTGCCTAGTTTCTGGACTTCTGACTTGAATTGTGTTTCTCCTAGCAAACCTGGATTTCTAAGTTGTTGAACAGCTATGTTCAGTTTGCATTTTAGCCATCCTCTATAAACAGGTCCAAATCCGCAGTCAGATAGAGAGTTCTTTAGTGAAAAACCATCTGTAGCAGCTTCAAGTTCAGAATATTTGAAATCCATCTTCCATCCAACTTTAGGTCTTCTATTATTGCAAATGGTGCATCTCAAGTATTCAAACATCTCCTGAGCATCCTTCCCTTCCACTAAGTCTGTAGTGCTGGTACGTGGTGACACTGCTTGATCTTGACTCACTTGATCAGCTTCTATTTTACCTAATATCATTGGTAAAATTACAGTGTGTTCTATTATGTAACTTATATGTCAGCTTGTTTAATATCATACTAAAAGTAGTAAATTACTTGTGGGAAAAAGTTCAATGCTGAATAGATCCTCTCCTTCTGGGGTTCCTGGCATCATTTCATCATATGCCATCTCGCAGTTGCGACTGTTTTCTGTTGGGAGTTTTGCAACTTCTATTCTTTTTGGTCCTCTCAGTAGCTCAATGTTTCCGTTAAGCTTAATCCTCGATACCCCACATGAAAGCTTTTCTAGGAAGTATTTCCTGTCTTTCTTCATCTGCCTATACCAAAGTTGAAGTATGATCAATATCATTGCATCTTCAATATATTTATGGTATTGTTTGTTATTGTCACTGTAAAGAAGCATATACAGTTCCACCTTGTAACTTCTATACATACAGTAGGATAAGTTGGTTCAGTTTATGATCGGATAATTGTCTGACCTGTCAAGTATCACCCATGTTGGCTTCAAACTTTCAGCTGCTCTTAAAGCGACCACCTTAGGAGTAGGTCCTGTAGCCACCTCTACCTTAAAACCTATCTGTGATTTTTATGCACAAACTTCATTAGATCTTTATGACATGTTGTTCCTAATTACAAAGTTGTAACTACCAAAATCTAGTGAAAAGTGCCTTCAATTCAAAGAAAAACATGTTTCAGTAGTTAGCTACCTTAAGTATTTCATACAGCTTTGACATCTGAATGAGTTCTACATTATTGTGATATGTTTCATTTCTCCTTGCTGATTCTATGTCAAGGATTCTCTGGTTTGGTCCCAACATAGAATTGGAGTCTCCCCTGCTTTTGAATCCCACTGAAAAAAGGAAAAAAGAACACAAAGTAAAAATTACTAGTTAATCATACCTGTGCAGCAAATACTTGAGGTGGAATTGCCTATCAAAAAAAAGAAAAGAAAAGAAGATTGGGCTATTTTGGGGGTTTTACTTCACTTATTCAAATTCCATAATATTTCTCTTCCTTCAGGAGACAGAACACAACTGCATACACATCTTTAGATTACAGTGAAAGAAACGTACAAGGGTTATTAACCTGGTGAAGAACTGCCAAAAGAGTGAGTTTATCTCCGGGCTTAAGTGATAAGCCATGCAGCGCCCACCTGATAGCACTCAAACTAGCGTCTCTTGATGCATCCTGGATCACCACCACACTCTGAGCTTCCATGAGAGATAGTTTCCTGTTTAAAGTTCTCACCAGCAGAACGTGGTAAAAATGAGGAAAACGCCGGTATGTAAGAAGATTTACATTAACAGGGTTTTTGTGTTGTAGCAAACAGCCAATATTGATGTTAAGCTTCTCAATAAAAATAACTTTAGACGAGCAGTTGAGTAGACTCTTCTTTGATTGTCTGCTAAGCTATTGAATTTATGACATCGAGACTCAAGATATCGAGACACTAGTTAATGCTTCATAGCTCATGCATAAGGTTTGGGTGAGAAAAATCAGGGTTTCAGTTTCAGCATCCATATACAGCTAAGCTTATGGATCAAGCTGGGAAAATATATTTTGTAAGAACACGTGATTGATGGTGGTGAATCTAGCAACCATCTTCGATGTTGTTTTTAGTGCATATTTGTATATGGATATTCCAAGAGAACTTTTAGCATTTAGACATGCTTGTTTGAAGAGGATTTGTTTAACTTTTATTGTTATCATCTCTGATATCTTATTTCGTTAATTCCAAAGCTGAGCATCTTTTCCTATGATTACCTTGTCTATGGAAAATTATGTGTAGAAGACAACAACACTGAGAAAATTATGATAAAAACAAGGTTAAAACAAAGTTGTCTTTAGTGTTTTATTAGTAACCAAGCCTAAGTGTTTTATTATTTATTACAGGAGCAATGAGAAAGCTCCAGCAGCAAATAGGTGTTTACAATGTAAGGTTCTGCATCCAATTATTTTAAATGCTGCAATTTTAGATATTTAACTTCTTGTTGTCCTTCCAGGATCTCAAGTTTTTGGCTTCTCTTTTATCGTCAAGAAGTGGGACTAGAGGTCACTGATTACGACAGAAAAAGGTAAATTTAAAGCTTATATGTGCGCGTGCGCGCATATAGAGAGAGAGAGAGAGAGAGAGGATATCCAATTGTACTTATTATTAAGGATCGGAAGGTACTGATATCACTTTTACATTACATTACCGAAAAACATTACATAACATAATGTGAAAGCAACTGCAATGATCTGGATCATGAAATTAGTAGAACTTGTTCCCAGCTTTTCTTCATCAATAATAGTTAGTTACAAGTCACAACTCGAGCGTGATTTTCGGATAAATTACCACCTGAGCTTTTCGGTGGGAAAATACTACAAGACAGGCCAGAGGTGAAAAGTTAGAAATCAGAATATTAACATGAGAATACAAGAATTTAACCAAAAATTAAGAAACTTTGATCAGTCAAGCTGGAGTTAATAGATTAGAAACAAACCTTCTTAATAAGGGAAAGATAGTAAGGCTTGACTTCATCCACATCAACTTGAACCTTGCTCTTGCTATATAGATCGTACTTGCTGCCAACAACACATAAAATTATATCACATTGATCTTCATCAATTTAACATGACTCGACATAATTTTGAACAGGACGTTACTTGAATACGTGGATCCATTTTAACATCTCTTTGTCCTTGTCGTCCATCAGGTACTTATAACTTCCTGAGCGGTGCATTGCTGCAAATGTAGGTGAAACATGATAAAAGCTCATTAACTTGCTGCAAAACCGAAGGTATTTGTACTTCTACTTATATATAAACTAGAATTACACTTGAAACTGACATAGTAATTGGAATCACACAATAATCCCTTACCATAGAAGGAATGGAATCTGATAATGAAGAGAGCTTCTGGGGGAAGAGTGGTCTTGTTCTCCTTTGCCACCTAAATACATACACATGAATTCCATTCCATGGAATTAGTATAGCATATCATTAACATTTTATATGATATATCTATGGGAAAGCTAAACAGAATGTCAATGAACTGTGATATACCATGTACATGTACTCATCGTGACCCCATGTCATGGTGACGTTACTGAGCCCACAATTCTCTTTATACACTCCCAACTTGGTGCTGTAAACTGGATGCTTAGTGTCTGGATTTTCCGTGAAATACTGCAGGTCATGTGCACATATTCATATCATGTATGAACTTCATAAGGTCAAGGTAGATAGAGGAGTCTAGTGGATATGTGAATCTACCTTGTGATACACAATGTTCTCATCAAAGGCACATCCAAGAGGAAAAGTGTCCCCTGTTTAACAATTTCAGGCATGTTACTAATGTAAAGATCAAAATTAAATCGCAAGATCAAAGTGAACTTGTCTCGTACCAACAACGCTCCACTGTGGCAGACTCCCCCAGTCATCAAGTGACAAAACCTTACCCAAATCTGCATTCTTACATTATACTTGTCAAATGCTTAAATATCACACATATGCACACATTCATACAATCATATAGCAAATGGCTTCTTGTGTTGTTTATATTGAAGTTAATGTTACCGTGGATAAGTGCAGTGAGATGCAGCCAATCTTCATTAGGATAATCCTTCCTACAGGCTTCGGCAGATTGAAGAAGGTGTTGGATTTGGGGCTCATCCAGGTCAGGATCACTTTCATCTACAAGACTATTTAATAGCTCACAGCATTCCCATATGGTCATCTGTTTCCTATCGAGCTTAGCGTAATCCTGTTTCATTTTCTTAGCCTAGTATAATATAAACAACATTAGCCGCACGTTTGAGTAATTATATGTATGCAATTGCAGTTGATAGATTTTATACTAGCTGTTGAGAATAGCTTACGTATTCATAGGTTTGTTTGATGTGTTGGACTCTGTAGAATTCTTCCACGCCCTTACTCCTTTCGGTCTCCTTGTCATAATCCCTGAAATTTTAAAAATGTACATTTCATATGTATTGAGAAAAAGAAAATTACAAAAGAAATGAAACATGGTTGAACCCATTGGGCCCGTCCACAAGCTTTGATTCTTGGTGCATCGATCTTCTTTCTGTTTTGTGTTAGTTGTTCGTTTCCCCTTCTCGGGATCTTGTACTTTTATTTGCTGATAAAAAAAATGAAGAAGAAGAAGGTGGCTAACCTAAAAGAATTTCCAAAAGCATTGTTGTCTGGAACTTCGAATTTTGCATCACCTTTGCCCGAGTTGTTAGCTATAGAAAAATAGATTGAGAATGAGAAATTACATAAGAATTTAGTTTTGATGTTTGCAAAATGTGTCCAAAACTGGGTGTGAATGTTGTAGTATATGATATTTGGTGAATTACCTGGTGCAGCTGCCATTTTCGGTAATGTGAGGAGGAGAGTGTTATTTGAATAATTACTCAAATGATTATTTGTGAATGAAAAGCTGAATATATAGGTTGCTTGGCCCAATGAATATGCAAAATTCACCGCAACTCCATTGATTTTTTACTAAGAAAAAGTCTTCTCTATTCTATTAATAGATTTTTATTCAAAGGATAAACTTACTAATTTAAACAAATTAGTTGTAGAAGATCTCCTGCTAATTGATTTTATTTCAGTTTTGAGCTTATGACAGATGATTATGACCAAACCATTACCAACCAATTGTCTCTATTGTTTCAAGTAGAGCTGTCAAATTGGGTTTTGGATCGGGTTAAAGAGTCTAATCTGAACCTGCTCCGTAAGTACTTCGATTTTGGTTGGATTTCGGGTCAATTTTAGTTCTTGGGTGAATTGTACGGATTTGCACGACTCAAAAACTTGGTCGGTAGGTTTGGGTCTGGAGTGCCAGCTCTAGATTATATTTCCTTAATTCAAATACGACGTTACCTAGGAGAAAATAAAGGCAGTAAATTTCAATTTGTAAATATTAATAGACAAACAGAAACTTAAATTGATAATTATAAACATTTAGTGGTTAATTTTGTTGCATATTTGGGCGACAAAATGGTAAACACTAGTCCTTAAAACATGGCCCTAGCACACTCTAATCTCGAACTTGTTAACTGTTTTGAGGATCTATTATTGTCACACTCTAACCACTACACCACTTTAAATTAGTGGCTCCAATCTTGTTCTACTTACCTTTTTTTTTTTTATTAGTTGAGCTATACAATAGGGGTAATTCTTTCTTTTTAACTCAAAATTTCACCCCATTCAACACAATGAGATTTGAACTCACGACTTTCTACTTGAAGATGTGTGTCTTGGCCATTGCGTCACCGACTATTCTTTTTTGTTTTCCCTGATTTGAATTACTAATTTTTTAGTAGTTGATTTGAATAATCCATTGACATGAAGCAAGCATGGAGATACATTCTTCTATTAAGGTTAAGATCTATAAATAGACATTTTCTAATTGTGTCGTGTTTGTATTGGACATATAGATCGCACACAAGTTGTTTTGTAACACACGACACATCCGACACTTGTATTATTATATTTGATTTCAACGTGTTAACTAGTGTCATGTCAAACATGTTGGTTTTATATATCGTGCATAATATATTGGATCATGTTTGTTTCAATTGTGTCATGTAAACATTATCATTTAGTTACTGTTTTAAATGTGTCGTATTAATATTAGATCGTGCAGCACACAAATAACTTTCAACACAACAAAGACACAGCGTACACATAAATTGTTGGCTCTAATTTGTACCTAATGAAACCAAACCTCTAATACAATGACTAAATATAAGACCAAATTACTTTATCTTTCTTCTTTCAAAAAAAAATACTTTATCTTTCTATAATTTTCTCTGCAACTTATGTATTCGGTTCTCCTAATTGAAATTCTTACTTTTATTTTTGAGTCAATTTCTTAAAACTACATTAGAGATTTTTACTTAAAGACATGTTACCTATACGAAGGCTTCACAAACCAATTCAAAATTCGAAAACTTTTGCACTTAAACGTGTGTATAATATATAATAATAATAATATTTAATTTATGAAATTTAAAATTAATTTAAGTAGAAAGACTTTAACTCAAATTTACAAATTATTTGAAATGTTTGGACGGTGTATTTTTTTTTATGAAAATCAATAAGTTTATATTAAATCAAATAGTGACCAATATAAATTCTAGCGAAAAAGAAAGAGATGAAACTCCGACCACATTACTAGTCCAAAACTTATTAATAGATGATTTAGCTAATAAATAAATAGTCTTAATAGTCTCAAATCTAAAACAAGCTAACCAAACATAATTAAAATTAGCTAAATAATACATGATATCATAATGAACCAAGCCAAAGGCACTGAGAAATCTCTCCCCTCCAATTTGAATAGTACGAACAACTGATAACGATTGCACTTGAAGTTTAAGTCGACCACGTGGAGTGTTTTGCCAACGCCTCTCGTCACCATCGTGTATACCATCTGATTTGACAACAAACTCGAAGTCTGATGCGATGACTCTGACCATATCACCACATTCCAAGTCACATTCTCCTTCTCTGCAATTGTTTTTTGTTGTCTCGAACGCCAACCAAAAAATATACTTGATATTAGAACGAGAAAGACCGCAATTTGTTATACGTAAAATCAAAAGACTGCTACCGCTTTGAAATCAAGATCGAATGTAGTAAATAATTTTAATATTTATTTATTTAAAATGGTTGGTTTAAACATTAAATTTTATTGATTGAAATTAGGTACAAGACAATTCATTCTATTTAGAGGTGAAAAGCATTGCATGTTGGCTTCAATTATATACCAAAAAAGATGGATAGAGAAAAGTTGGAGTGTCCGAGCATAGCACACTCTAGAAATTCCTTATGGATAATGTCAAACACAGATTTGTTTTAATTTTTATTAAGAGAAAATAAAAAAGTGAAGATCGTTCGTGGATCATCTGGACACGGTGTCCAATCCTCGAATACAGTGTCATCACACGTGTACGCTCACCACGTGACACACCATCACACGTGTAAAACCCAAGGATTCAATTTTATCCGTACGGAAAATCATTTTCCTTTTTTATTTTCCTTAAATTTATTTCTACTGTCCTACGTTTCAGTTCCAGCCTTGCGGGAGCTGCCTCATTTTGCTGTACAGTTTCAACCTCACATACATCAAAATTTAAAATAAATCATAAAAAAAAAAGAGAGAGAAAAGAGTTTTGTGATTTTATTAATATTTTTACTTAAAAAATATTGAGACATACATCATTTTATACATATTTATTTAATCAAATTTATAAATAAGTTTAAATTAAAAATCAATTTAGACCCACAACTGTTGCATATAGATTCAACTACTTTTTTCACCCGACGATGTCCGGGTCTCTGATTCATTATTATCAATAATAATTTAATAAATTAAATGGTATACTTTCTCATGTATGAGTTCTAATGTAATGCAAGTTACCACTCTTTGTTTTTACTTTCAGCAAACATAGTTAGCATAAACATAATTCTTGTTGCAATATGAATATTATGAGTTGACATGACAATAAAGTAGTGTGTGAGACAAAAATATATGATTTCAAACAATTCATACGTTCTTTACACATTAAAATGAGTACTATTATTGTAACATCAAAAAAATTTATGAGAGGAAGTCAAATAAAAATGAGTAGTATTACTCTTGCTATTTCAATTGTATTTTGATGTTTATGTTTTTTAATAGGACATGTAATGATTATTTTTTTACAAATTTCATATTTTAAAAATTTTATTATTAATATCCAATTATCTATTACCAAAATTTACTTTTTTTGTTTTGCTTTGTTTTAGTTATCAATTATTTTATATGATGAAGTTAATATAATTATAAAAAATTGTACTAAAATTTAAAAATTTATGAGATAAATTTTAAATGATAGAGAATTTATCTCACTCCTTTATTTTGAAAGTTTTTTTTTGAATATATTTTTTGAATAACTCGTTCTTTTAAATATTAAATTAAATAATATAACTAATTTTAATAATTTAAAAAGATAAGT
>JAYMSZ010002605.1:0-11744 GCA_036897665.1 Pelargonium citronellum
TATATATATATATATTATTTCTCCCGTGCAACGTACGAGATATAAACTAGGTTCTTATACTTCAAGGATATCTTATAATATACAAACACAAGTTGACTTGAAATTAATTTTTATGCAAAATTAAGCAAACTGAAACAACTCCCAAAAACCCCCCTAGGGGTGGCGCAATGGTTAAGACACACATCTTCACGTAGAAGGTTGTGAGTTCAAATCTCATTCCATCGGGTGTGGTGGAGTTTGGGATAAAAGGGGAGACCTACCCTATGTTGTGTAGCTCAATTGAAAAAATAAACAAAAATAACTCTCAGAATCAGTTTATAGTAGTAGCGTTTAATGAAACAAAAATTAAAATTCTGTTCACAAAATAGTGCAAAATGTCAAGAATGGTTCACAATTTTTGAAAAAATAATGCTATAAATTTGGTTTTAAGTGTCAAAGATACATGAAATCATATATTCCACCATCACGACCCTCTACAAGATCACCTCAACAAGTTATGTTGTATACTTCACTTAGAGGAACGTGAAACGAGAAGGTCCAAGGGAACCTACCTACCCCTTTTAAGATAACCTATAACGTCACTAAAGAAAATAACAAGCCACAACAAAGTGAATCAAGGCATGACTATGACATCACTCCGGCTCGACATCGACATCGACAAACTAGTGTCGCTTGGAGGAGAGACGGTGCAACATGAAAAAAATCAAAAGTCAAGACGATGAATGAAAATGTGATACGTGGTTTCCAAATGCAACATCATATCCTTTTCTAAACCACGTCGACCCACTTCTTTTCGAAGTGTTTGAAGAATTGAAGGTGTTTTGGAGAACCCACACTTTGGTCACAGAGGAGCTCAACCAACATTTGGGTTGATGATGAGGTCGATTTCCAATCGGGTCACCACGCGACACAGTTCCTTTGCATTATCACTTCATCCATTAACAAACATTGAACATCAAGAATAGTCGACTCTAATCCCATGTTGTGGCATTTTTCTTCATGTTGCGACGTTGTTTTGGTGACTTTTGTCGAGGAGCTCACAAAATGAAGAGTTCGTTAATAAATGAATTTTATCCCCGCTTCCATGCTATAATTATGTTTTGGTAATCCTGAGGGAGATTCCTCGGCATTCAAATCTCCTGCTAATGGTATGCTAACTCATGTCTAGACTATAGAAACTAAAGATTGAGAATCTGAACCTCTAACTAATCTTTTAAGGGCCCAACATCCAATTTCATCCCCATAATTTCATACTTACAACTTTTTCAAGATAACTGCTCTATCATGTGGACAAGACGAACACATTTTAGTGTACTAAAGTTGACTGAGTCAAACGAGGACCATCACCTTCTGATAATAAAATTCTTAAAAGATAAACATTTTGTGTGACATTCAAAACATAATTTTGAAGTCGTGTAAAATGACGTATTTAGCCTTGCATTGCAGTTTGTGCACTCATTATTTATCACTAACATTGGTGATAAATATTGTATTGAAAAAATAGCATAATTAAAATGTGACGTGCCTTTCAAAAAAAAATGTGATGTGACTTTTTATTTTCAAATAGTAAAATTACAGTAATTATGATTTTTTTTTATACTTTTTGTTCATTTATTATAAAATGGATGTAGTATGTTGCAAATTTATGATAGTTATATATCATAAGTTCAATTATTACAACAAGAAGCTTTCATAGCTCAGTTGGTTAGAGCACCCGTTTAGTAAGCGGGAGGTCTTGAGTTCAACTCTCAATGAAAGCATTTTTTATTTTGTTCATCAACTCATTTATTTTTTGTCATATTTTGTCCCTCAATTCATTAGTTCAAGTTTAAGAGAAAATGATTTAAAAAATATTTGATACACAACTATTTATTATACTAAGAATTTCGTTAATGGAATTTGAAATTATTTTACATCGGCTTAAGTCTTGTTTTACTTTGATGACTTGTTTGGGGTAGTTGTCCTATGCACGATAGTAAAACTATTGCCTAACAAGAAAACATCATTTACATACAAAAACGATTTTTCCCGCACTCCATAATAACACGATTCTTGTGCATACTAATTCATCGTTTAATGTTTATGACAAAGCTCAACACAATTTGGTTCTATACAATTTTATTATCTTCACCAACATTACTATAAGGCGAGACATGATTAGAGCACAAAATTGCTTTAGAGTTCGTCCGCTCCCACACTTCACGAGCGCAAGACAAAAATGAGGCCATTAGCAACACTAATACTATTTGAATCAATTGCAAATCGAAAATGTTAAAAGTCCAAGAGAGCGAATAAGAATTATGACTCAATTCATGATTCTCATTACTGAACAAAAATTCAAAACCGAACTCTCATTTAATTACCAAATAAAATCCATTAAGAGCACAAACAAGAGTGATAACTGATAAGTAGCAAGTGATAGCTATTCTTTTATTTGAAGAATAAATAGTCATTCAATACAACAACCCTATTATCTACATCATGTTCTCAAATGAGCCAACTTGACTTGAAGAGCCAGTTCTCAACACCTAAAGCAAACAATGCCTTTTAGAGTTGAGACCAAAACTGGTCATCAAAAAACAGACTTCTACAGTCAACAGTGTAAATGTAGTAACTAACTTCAATTCTTCTTCTTCTTCTTTGAGTTCAGATCGGAAGGTGTAAATGATCTTTCCACGAGACCAGAAACCGGAAGTTTCATGTCCAAAGTCAATTTTTGAAGAACCAATGATAGTGTGTTCACGTCGGACATAGCTCTGTGAGCTGAACCGACCAATGGAATCTGGTAGTGCTCGCGAAGGGCTTGCAGAGATATTGAAGGAAGCTTCAATCCTATTGACAAAATTAGTATCAAGTTTCAACTATAAACAAATATATATGCGTGCTCGCGCACGTGAAAACTTCAAACAAATGCCACACAATTTACCTCAAATCACATAACTACCTTAATTTTCACTATTGCATCACATAGCTATCACATACTTTCATGAAACTAATATTCCAGTTAGATTTATCGCAATATACTCTCTCTCATCACATGATTGGCACGTGCCCTTTTGTTTAATTTATTTTCATGTACAACTATTTTTGTTATTTCTCTCTCCCCCAATATTTGGCTAAAATGAAGAATGTAATGAAGTCAGAAAGAAAGTTAGGTTAAACTATATTCATATAGCGGCAAAATAGTATTTTCATAACTACACCTAACAATGACATTAATATATTAGTTTTATGAAAGTACAGGGTAGTTGTGTGTGGGTGTGTGAGAGAGAGATACCTTCAGACTTCATCCGTTCACGCGCCAAAGCAAGTGTGTCAACAAACATCCAATTTGAAGGAATCTCAACAGAGCAGCGACTAAATTCTTTAACCAAAAAGGGCACGTCAAAAGTGCGAGCATTATGAGCAACCCATAGTACATAACCCCCACGTTTTTGACGGCTCAGGACATACTGAAGTAAGATTGGTATCAGCTCCTCCATCCTGCGTGGAGTTCAAAACAGTCAATATGCAAGCACAATTTATCTTCTTGTTGATACATAGAAACTCGTCTATTGAGCAAACGGTAAATGAAATGTTTTCCCTACTGTGAACACGATTTGGCTAGCTTGGTGCTCAATCACCTATAACAAGGAAGCAAGCAACCCTCGCAACTCAACTTGAAAATATGAAGTGAAAGAATCGTGTAAGTTCTTGACTCTAGGACCTATATGACAGCTACAAACCAAAGCATACGGAGCATAAAAGTTGATCAACCTTAAATGAACTTTATGTTATATAAGTTTGGAGCATCCTTCTCTAAAGAACTTGAAGGGAACAACGAAACAAGATAGGTTTCTCAAATGCTAAGATCAGAAATATACAGCCCAGCAACATAATAATATCTTGGGTATCTTTATGTTGGTTCACTAAAATGAAACTCGACAATGTCACAAGCGATTAATTGTTATCAACCACTCCAGCTCCTCCTTCGCCTTCTATGCTACTTTACATCACAACCCACCAATTGTCTGCATAGTATACTACTCCACCGGTATGTTATTATAACATCCACTAAACAGAAAAAAAAACATTCCTTTTACTTGTGTCTGCGACTCTGCGTTTCTTTTTATTTTTTAAGAACATGTACAGTTACTGAGAACTGGCATCTTATTCATTACTATTCTCCAAGCAAATATTGAAACTATGCATGTCTCCATTTAAATCTTCCAACAGTAAAAAAAGAATGGAAAGAGAAAACAAACTAATAATGAGCTAGCCACAATAAAAAAAGGTTCAAGAACACACATATTCTTTACTTGTATAAATGTCATCAAGAACGCTAGGGCACACATCAAACCAAGTGGAAGATTTTAGCTCATGAATCAATCTTAAAATTGGTATTCGATGGGCACGACCAAGAAACCATCAGCACTAAATATAAAAGAATACCTTGGAACTTCGGGGCTACTGACCATGTGGTTCGAAATGCCATGGATATGTGCATTAGCAACATAGCGACCGGGATTTACTAACGTCTGAAAAGTGCTGTTATCACCCCCAGCAAGATCCTGCATTGCAATCTCAATTATCCGTTCATTCTCTCTGCTAAGCCCAGTAGTCTCGATATCGAAAGCAATAAGTGTAACAAGTTTGGCTAATTCTTTGTTCTCGGCAATCATTTGTCTACTACTAGGGTATTGAATTTTTTGAAATCCACTTAAATCAGTACTATCTATATTTAGTATATTGCTTGATGTAACTGTTCCATCCGCAACTTCAAGCCTGGCGCTGCTTGATTTATTTCTCTGAGTCGTTCTGCTGCTTACCTCCGGTTTTGTACTTATGGGTCTTCTTATCCATCTCTTATCATGTCTTCCTCCGAACCCGCTGGTCTTGGAACTCAAAAGCTTAAATCCGGAACTATTTCCATCAGCCTTATTCCAAGAGTGGTAGCCTTCCCTCAAAATATTCCCTAAGTTGCGAATTCGGTGTACTCTTGGTAATTGAAACATTGAAAAGCTCATAGATCCTGTCCTCATCTGGACCCGAGAACTATAAATATGCAAAACTGATAGAGCTACGTGAAGAATTCCACATCACACGAGCAATTAGCTTTGACCTGAAGACAAAGGTGCAACAATTGGAATCAACAACGGGAATATGCATCTAACCTAAACCTATAAGCAAATCGAGCAATTCTTTAGAACTATGTAACCACAATGAAATAAAACTACACAATCAAGAACAAACTAAGCTACAACAAACATCATGAGGTAGATCTCAACTCCAGAAATTTCGAAAACTTGAATTTCCAAGTACAATAATCTATGTAAACTGTAAAGAGGGATCTAAAGATGAGACCAAAGAAAAATAAGGATTAATGTTAACAAAGGCACACGAAACTTTAAAAAATGCAATCTAATTTTTTAATTTGTAGACACGTCATCACATGGGACTAAGGTTCATACCAAAAGTCTGTATCAAATTCAGTACAAACTGAAAGTTATGTATTAAATTGACTTTTTTTAAAGTTCTGTGGACCATTAATCCAAAAAATAGACAACAAAACTTAAGCCTCTGCAAACTGGAATACACAATTTTTCCAAGAACTAACCATATTTCAAAGTGTAATTCACAGATCACCAACTATATTCATAAGTCAAAGCCCCAAAAAATTGAACTTGATCTTTTTTTGTCATCTGAAACCTAAAAAGACAACAAACCCAGAAGAACATGAACCTGAAACAAATTATTCATTTTTCTTTTCACAATCTCAGCTCACAACCCTCGTCAATCCAAAATGTCAGTGAGATAGGCCATCAAAATTTTCAAAATACATCAAATTCACCAAACAAGTAATGAACTTTTCATCTCCAACCAAACATTCAAAACCAAAACATCAAGCACTGATCCAATTCACAACAAACAGCAAAAATAAACAAAAATCAACCAATCTCATTGAACCCACATGAAACAAAACCAACCCACCTGACCCAAACACCTCAGACAGATCTAATCCATGCACACATTCCATATTTCAAGAGAAAAAACATAAAAAAATCGAAATGGAAATGGGAAAGTCCCAAATATCAGCTGGGTCTGCAAAAAGCTCCTCGCTTTCACGAACCCAGTACGAGCATTTGAGTAATCTGAATCGGGTAAGAGCCAGATTTGGCTCAAATTTTCTCGGGAACCAAACAGGAAGATAGCAAGTTCATGGGTACAAGAAAAGAATATGCCATATGAAAGAGAAGAGAGAACGTGCCTGGTAGCTGATACGAACCCGAAAAGAGACGCATTTACCAAATAGCAGAGGTTTAAATCGAGCCCTCCAAATATTTATAGAGAGAGAAAGTGAGGAGAGAGAGAGAGAGGGTGTGAAGTAGCAGAAGACCCGGAACGAGTAATGAACCGGATCCGAATAGGACTTTTCGGGTCGCTGAGTCTCTGGTTGGCCTCACGTTTCCTCTTGTTGTTGGCTAAGCTTGCAAGCTACGATTTTACTAATTTATGACTTTTCCTATTTTGTTTTTTTAGAGACACCCTATATTATTGAAAATTATAAAATTATCCCTACATTGTTATATTTTAATTTTGAAAGGGAAAATCTCGTACAAATAAACTAAGATTAAATAAGTTTGTAAATATTTATAGCACTCGACTAGTAAAAAGTCAATTGTATTAGTAGGTTTTATAGTGAGTTTGAACCTGGATAAGAGAGAACGAATATGAACCTCACACGAATGGTGGACTTAAGTCGGATTGTAAGGTGGACATGTTATTAGGCTCAAACAAGCATGAATGGTGGACTTATGTCACGAGGTAAGACAGACATGTCATTAGTCTCATAGATAATCAACTATGATATCATGCTAAATTTCAAAATTGGGGTGTGTACGAAACAGTTTGGACTTTCACTGTTAAAAAGCCAACATCCTTGTGATGATTTCACTTGCACTACTGTGTGTAGCATGTTCACTTTATAATCTATTAATACGAGATATTTTAACACTCTTACTAATGTGCAAACTGGATAAGAGAGATGAGTTTTGGTCAGTTACTCCATTTGCATGCTCGGTGTCAAACCCAAACTCATCTCTCTTATCCAACCGCACATCAAGAAAATGATAAAGAATTTCACATCTAAAGTATAAAGTGAAAATGTCGCATATAATGATGCAAGTGAATATCTATTAATAAAGTTGACTTTTTAGTAGTAGAAACTCATATCGTTACGTGTAGTCTATTATTAAATTCAACATTAGTTAACACAACATGACACGATCAATCTGTATAAATAATTTTGTTCATAACTACACGACACGACTGTATCAACTTATATGAGTCATTTAGATATTCTTGCTAAATATAATTCACATGGCAAATTAAAATATCAATTATCCAAACAAATATTGAATAATAATCCCCCTCTTATACTCCAATATAAAGATTGTTTTCGTTTTATTATTTTAAAAAATAAAGTGCATGTACTGGACAAGACAAATTGCAAGTTCTTACTTCTTAGGGTTAAAAAAAAAAGTCGTCTCTTTAGTTACAAAAAAAATTAATAAATTAAATTACAGATAATATTCATAATATCTTGTCATTTTGTGACATTCTTAATTTAGTTTTAAAATAGAAGTAGAATCAAATAAGCCTCACGTGATGACGAGTGATCAACTTTGATTTGGATTAGGATGTCACGTGCCTACGCCTACCCAAGACAAAAACCATTTGCTTGAGACATTAGATCAAGTTACATGGATTAAATAGGAAAACTTTAAGCTTATTTATGCAGAAAATAGTACATTTTTTTATTGAAAATCGAACATCAAAATATTAATGCAAAAAAATAATAATTTTTTTATATTTTATATTAAATTTGTATTTGTTTAAAACGAATCACAATTGAAACAAATTACTTTTTTCTAATTAAAAATCGATCATCAAAGTTGATTTAACTATGTCATTTGATTAGTTAGAAAGTTTATATTATATCAACCACCACATAATATAAAACTCAATAAGATCCTACCTATGTGGCAATCAGCACACATAAATTTTTTGGAAAACTATAGGGACTTGCATGTGATTTTACTATAAATACAAAAACTATATACTATAAAAAAAATAATAGGGGCTTGCATGTGATTTTACCATAAATACAAAAACTATATACTATAAAAAAAGTATTGTATGCAAAAAATAGCATGTGCAATGTGCTAAGATTGCTTACACGTCTCGCAATTGATGGTCCAACATCATATCTTCTCACATGCTATGTTAATTTAATGCAATTCTATAAGGTCTTTTTGTTAGGGAAGACAATTTGGTGGAGGAGGTTGAGGGAAAATTTTCAGCTTACCCATTTTGTTAGGTGAACGTGAACCGTGAATGTGAACCATTTCTGTTTAATTTGAGTCTGGTCGAGAAATACTGTAATGGGTAGCAACTGTTCTTCTAAGTCTCGAACTCGAGATTTCGTGTCAAATTTTATGGTAGTTGTATTTTGTGGGTCTTGAACTCGTTTTAGATCGATGTTAATTCATTTGATTTTTCAGTTTCATATCAATTCATAAATGTAGCCACATATTTTTATTATATTACAAATTCAGATGGGCTTTTTGGATGGAGAAAACAACGAGAATCAATTGGGCTATGCAAGCCCAAAACAAATATGCATTAGCCCATGGAGTCAACTCAGTGTGTAGAATGGGCTACCTTCCTAATGGCCTAAGCATAACTTTTGACCAATATATTGATATTTACTAATAGCCCATTTTAGGTTCATAAATTTATTTTCCTCACATTTACTACCATTTAAGGCCCATAATTTTATTTTTTTACCCACCTATATTTCCAATCAAAATAACAAGTTTACTCTTTATTGTGAACACGTAATCTTCAATTTTCAAAATAACAAGTTTACTCTTTATTGTGAACATGTAATATTCAATTTTCATATCTATACTCAAATTTATGAGAGAATTTTTTTACCCACCTTTATTTCCAATCTAACAAGTTTACTCTTTATTGTGAACATGTAATCTTCAATTTTCATATCTACTCAAATTTATGAGACACTTGTGAAATTTCATCACATTGACCAAGGGTAGCGCGGAGTTGGTTATGCACCTCTATATGAGAAGAGAGTGTTCGATCCTATAGAGAGAAATAAAGACTTTAACTGTGAACAAACCTCGAATAATTTAGAAGTGATTAAACAACTTTGGAAGTGATAAAACGACTTAAAGATGGCTTTGGAAGTGATAAAACGACTTAAAGATTTCAGCCGTGAGTGTGCAGCCCACTCAAATCTCTCATGGTATAAACCAAAAAATAAAAAAGAGAGAGAGTGAACACATTGAGAACACATTATACCATAAACTTGCCAATATTTCCTAAAAATGAAAAATATTTACATCATACAATTGACATCTAGTCAAAGCCAAAAAAGAACACCCTAAAAAGTAAAAACAGAAGTAACAATTTCTTGTATTTTACATCAGGGTCTCTATTTTGCCCCCAAAATCTTCTTATCATTCTTCAGCCAAAAACATAGCCACAAGACATAGCCAACAAACACACAGCAGCTTGTTCTTCCTCACCCAGCTCCCTTCTCCTCCTGCACCTCTGTTTCTTCACTGTCGGCGCAGCCGGTGACGGTCTCTGGAGCATCAAATCCTTCCCTAGAGTCATCAAATTCATCTTCAGACTCTCACTGAACCCACCACCACCATCTGTAGCTGTGGTGGAGCCATTGACACCATCTTGATCGTTGCTATCAATCTTGTTGGTTGTAGCAATTGTTTCTGTGACATTATCAATCTTGTTGGTTGTAGCAATTGTTTCTGTGACATTATCAGGTTGAGATTGAGGTTCTGATTGTGAAGATTTTTCTTTTTTCTTCTCTGGTCCTTTGTTTAGGCCTAGAGAGGCTCTTCTCTTCCTGTATCTGATCCCACAAGCATTGCATAGTGACTGGGAAGCCAAAATTATATATATGATCAGACTCGAGTTAAGTGAATCTCAGATCACAAAAACTACAAACTCGAAAAGCTCAGCTCATAACTTGATTCTCAAAGTGGCTCAAGACTTGAAATCACAAACCCAGAAGCTTGTGCAAGTTTGATCCTCAACTTACTCAAGAAATAAACATCACAAACTCAGAACCTCACAAGTTGATCAAGTGACCGAAGATTCAAATCACTCAGTCTGATCCTCAAGTAATCGATGATCACAAACCCAGAAGGCAGAAGCCGAGACAAGTTGATCATCAAGTGATCTAGAACTCAAAATCACAAACCCACAGGTTGATCCTCAAGCGATCAAGAACTCAAAATCACAAACCCAGAAGTTTAGAAAAATAAAGCACAAAGCTCAAAAGTGGACCAGTTGATCACAGACCTAGATGCTCACAAGTGGATCAGCTGATCAAAGACCAAGAAGCTCACAAAAATGACCCAAGACACAATATCACAAACCAGAAGGTCAGACAAGTTGATCCTCAAGTAATCCAAGACTCAAAATCACAATCACAGAAGCTGATCATAGAGCCCTAAACAAACACACATAATAAAGGTAGTACTGATCCACCCAGAAAGCAATCAAAACATTAGAGAAATTTCAAACCCAGAAGCTCACAAGTTGATCATCAACTTAATCAAAAGGATCAAAATCCCAGATCAAAATCAAATAGCCAAAACGGCTCCTAAAATCACAATCCAAATAAGATCACAAACCCAGATCAAGCTCTACTGACCCATAAAATCAAAATCCAAAAAAATGATCAAAGAACTGACACCAAATGGTGGCAGTGAAAAGTGAAATCATCAACACACTCCCTCAAAATCCAGAACACCCACAAATCAAAGTAGATATATTGATCAATTTTTTTACCTTGGGACCAGCTGGCCCACCTTTCCAGAGAGGAGTTTTTGTGGTCTTGCAATCAACACAACACTTCTTGTTGTTCTCACTCACGTCCATATCCTGATCACATGACAAAGAAGACGATGATGACGACCCTTGATCCTGCAAAACAAACAACAAAAACAAAAATCAACACGAACCCACATGAAAAAACACAAGCTTGTCACTGATCGCGATCATGATCAGACCATGATCACTCAATCACCCACCTTTTCCCTCATCAGATCCACCATACCCATCAAGAAACAGAGCACACGATGACGATGATACACAGAGAGAAGCAAAATCGGCAGATTCTAATTTCCAAACTCAACAACAGTTACAGTATCTCCGAGATTGAACCAAAAACACAATCATTTCTCGAACAGAGGAAGCTGATAATGATAAGAGAGAGAGAGAGAGAGAGAGAGAGAGAGAGAGAAACAAAAAAACAGAGAGATCGGAACAGAGCGCGAAGCACAGAAATGGCGAGACTGTGAAATTCAAATACTGAGAATGTACGGAGGGTGATGTTGGTGCGCTCGCTCGAGCATCAAATACTTGCGAACCGACGTGAAATTGGCAACGAATCGGTGTGACCGACTCGACTCGACTCGCTCCGACTCGGTGGACTCGGCGGTGGACAAGACAATTGCCCTAACCCTAAGGCCTTTTTGGTATGCGAAATGACGGAAATGGCCCTGCGCGGTGGCTGAGACTGGCCTGGATTTTAGGACAGGTAAGGTAAAAACACACAGGGAAAGGGTAGATGCCACGTGTCTCACGTGGATAAATGTTGCAGTTTTTTTTTAATTTCCTTTTTTTTAAAAAAAGTAAAGAAAAAATAGAGT
>JAYMSZ010002606.1:0-11739 GCA_036897665.1 Pelargonium citronellum
AAATGCTTGTATTTATTGAGGTCTCAAGTTATCTTTGAAATGCATTAGATTTTGAGATTATTTGTAGAATCACCAAATTCTTTCTAAAAGGTTAAACCAATAAGTAATTGTCAACATGACAATAACTTGTTATCCGAATAAAAAATTATTTGTTATTCAAACCCTAATATTACACAAGACATCTAATTAACTCGACCATTAACATATGCTTGTACTTGATTGTAAACGGATAAGGTGGGAGAGGCAAGAGCCTGTTGCTGTTTAACTTTTAATTGAATATTCTTTCTAATGAGGAGAAAAGTTGGAAGAAAAAACATGCTTTCTTTTGGTTTAGACCAACAACAGTCTCTGGTTGTACTGGGGATTCTTCAAGACAATAAAAGAGACCAATTTGGTTTGAGACAAAGATAGTGGCAACAACTACACATTCAAGTCGCCTAAGACGCCTGCTTCTCTTGAAGTATCAGGTTCGAGCTAATAAATGAATAAAAAACTACAGAGGGCTAACCTGATTCTTCTCTCTTGCAGCCAACTGAGCATTGGTTTGGTGGGAGATCTACCCATCAAACACATCAAGAGAATAAAAATGATGAGTCAAGTCGAAGACGACTGTGCCAGTAAAGTGGAGGTGTTTTTTTCTTTTTTATCAGCAACGGGATATCATACTCGAAATAACAATGTTTCTCACTCCCCAAAGGAAGCGTCACCCTATATCCCACCCCACAAATTCCACCCCATACCGTCGACAAAGAGGCTCGAACTTGAGAACTCAGAGAAAATGCAAAATATTTTAACCAATTGGCCCAACATGTCTAGATAAGTGGAGGTGCTAGAAAAGGAACACTCAACTTTCAACTATGTAAAAATGCAAACCCAAAGAATGGTTTCTACATCAAAGTTGGTCTTGATCAGGAATCATTCGAGGCAAGTTCCAAGCTGCGGAGTCGAGTCGGCAGCATAGTAATGGTGCATATATATTCAGATGCAGGAGGGACAAAAATAACAATCAAGTCACAAGAATCAATATATGAGATTTACAAGTTTGACAGTCTTACAGTGCAGAACCTTACAGTGTGTACAAGAGTAAGATATTCACAATTCGAGTGCACCTGCATACACCTTGGATATGAGGACCAAATACCATGGAGTTTTCAATTGCAAGGGTGAGTCTCCGACTACCAATGTTGCTGAAACATCTGGACAGAACAAAACCCGAGCATCACGAATTGACTTTGAAAACTTATCATGGAAAAACACATCCTTCAAGTATGATCTGATCAGGGTAAATGTGCAAATTACGCCTGTTAAAAAACAAATTGAATAAGTTTAGTAGAAATGTCTTGGCAATTATTTTATGATTCAGAAATATTCAAATAACTAATAAAGAAGTGGTAATTCTTAACATACCTCATGTACAGATATCAACGAACATGTATGACGAGTAAAAGCCACCAAGTATCTTACAAGTGTTAAGATTATATAGGAAGCTGTTCAAATGTCCCTGTGTTTGGACTGCAGCCCCCGGTCATCATCTTCTTGTATATTCCATAGGCACGGTCAGAATCACCTGACACGCTATACCCTCGAATGAGAGCATTATAAGTGAACACGTTAGGTTCAAGACCTGCAGCTTGTAGTTCTTCATACATTTCCCCTGCTTGCTCCACCCTTCCAACAATCCCAAAATGGCGTATCATGGAGTTGAAAGTGTAAAGATCAGGACGAATCCCTCTACTTCGCATTTCATTGAAAAGAGTGAGAGCTTCATCTAGTCTCTGTGATCGTCCAAGCCCATTAATCATAAGGTTGTAAGATATCAAGTCAGGATCGAAGCCGTTTCGCTTTAATTCCTCAAAGTAGAAAACAGCATCATCCACTCTCCCTACCATGCAGAGGCAATCTATAAGAATGGTGTAGGACTTCAAGTCAGGTCTTACTCCCTCCTTAACCATCCTTTCAAACCACTCAAAAGCAGCTTCCACATCACCAGCTTTTCCAAACCCGTTAATAAGAATATTGTATATAGCAGAGTTAGGCTTGCATCCATAGTCCAACATCCCCTCAAAGAACTCCTTTGCTTCCTCCAGTCTTCTTGCCTTAGACAATCCATCTAGAAGAGGGCCATATGTACGTGGTGTGGGAGAGAAATCACTACTTACAAGATCATAGAATAAATCCAAAGCTTTGTCTAAATCATCTGATCTGGCAAGACCAGAGATAACTATATTATGAGTTTTTGTGATAGGCTTACATCCCCTGGACAGCATCTCTTTGTATAGTTGAAGAAGTTCATTGGTTTTCCCAGACTTCCCTAGACCATCAAGTAACAAGTTGTAGGTGTTAACATCAGGGGAACAGCCACTATTCTTCATCTGTCCAAAAAGATCCAAAGACACCTCAATGGGGCAACCTTTAAGAAGCCCAGCGATTAGAGAATTGTATACTCTTTGTGTTGGCTTAATTTCCAGCACTTCGGTAAATTTCACAAACAATTCTTGAGCATCAAGGGCTCTTTTACGTTCAACCAAAGCCTTAATCAAGGGTACCAACACAGAGTCGTTATTGCAAATTCTGTTGCATGCCAATTTCTCAGCAAATGAAATGCAACTATCCATATCAGCTACAATCAGTATTCCTCTCATCAAGTCTTCCCAAAATAACCGGTCAGAGTGGCCCCCTATCCGGCAAACAAAATCTTCAGTAATCTTGAGAGCATCATCAACTCTTCCATCCTTCACAATCCCAGGAAGTAGAGTACACAATGTTACATAGTCAGGATAGAGCAATTTCTTCATTTGATGGAAGAACCAGAATGCTTCACAAACTCTGTTTCCTTTCACCAAACCATAAATGATGGCGTTGTAAGTCCAAACATCAGGTCTGCAATTCATAAGTGTCATCTTATAAATCATGTTTAAGGCCAAGTCCACCTCACCGTTCTTGCAAAGGCAATCCAGAAGTGTGTTGAAAGTTACTGTGTTGGGAGGGCACTTATCATGAGGCATACTATCAAACAATTCAACAGCCTTTTGCACTCGACGCTCTTTCCTTAATCCAGCTAGTAATGTGTTATAGGTTACAACAGAGGGAGTTATCTTCATGTCTTTCATTCTGTTAAACATATGCCATGCCTCATCTACTCGATTAGCCTTGTAAAGCGTGTCGATCAAAGTATTGATTACAATCACATCAGGTTCACACCCACTTTCCATCATCTCATAGAGAAACTTCACGGCTTCATCTACTTCCCCCGCCTTACTATAGCATTTTATCATCATGTTATATGTTATTGAATCTGGAGCTAGCCCACTACTTTTAAGCTCATTAAAAATTGCTTTTGCTTCTCCAAGCCGACCCACTTCAGCAAGACTATATAATGATGCATTGCAGGCAACAATGTTAGGGATAATTCCTCTAAATTTCATATTCTCAAATGTCTCAAGAGCTTTGAAAGAATCTCCAGCCTTTCCATAGTAGTCAATGAAAAGGATGTATGTGTATGCATTAGGTACTACACCTAAAGATTCCATTTTATCAAAGATTTCTAACGCCTCTTCCAATCTATGGATTCTCAGAAGTCCACCAATCAGTGTATTGTAAGTATGAAGATTTGGCAAGATCCCTTCCTTTCTCATGACATCTAGTGTGACAACTGCTTCCTCAACACTCCCATATTTGCACATCGCACCCACAAGGATTGTATAAGTAACAACATCAGGCTGAAACCCATCAGCTTCCATTTCGCTCCAAATTTCTTTGACTGATTTCAGATCTCCAGAGTCACTAAATTTGTCCAACAAAGTGATGTAAGTAACTCGATCAGGTTTATGATTGCTTCCTTTCATCTCCAGAAACAATTCCTTGGCCTTTTCAAGTTTCTGAGCATTACAAAGAGCCTCAATAAGAACAGTATAAGTAATAACATCAGGCCCACATCCCTCGTTGTGCATCCTCTCCAGCACCATATATGCCTCATCGATCATACCTGCCTTCCCAAGTATTCTGATGCATATAGTAAATGTATGGATATTTGGCTTCAATCCCAAACTATCCATCTCTTTCAACAAAGCCATCACTGTTTCCGTATCCCTTCTCTTCCCACCTGCTACCATTAGAGCCGAGTAAGTTTTCAAACTAGGCTTGAGCCCTTCAGACACCATTCTTCTATAAACCTGTAAAGCCTCCTTGTAGAATTCAGATTGGTTAAGGAAATGGATCAACCCAATATAAGAATACGCATTCAAAACAAACCCAGCTTCCCTCAACTTTTGGAGTGCATATGGTGCTTGCCGAATCCCTCCCCTTATAGAAAGTGCCTTGAAAATGATCAGGTAGGTCTCCAAGTTCCTGTTTATAACTTTCCTTTGCATCAAATTAAAGACAACAACCATATCTTCCAACCTCTTATGACTCCTCAATAACTCAAGCATGTAATTGCATATTGTAGTGGTGTGAACTGCATATGGCAAATCCGAGAAAGAATTGAAGTAGGCAAGAGCACGATCCGGGTCTGGAGTTGACTCTAAAACCCCCATAATCACTTCAGGAGAAATGTCAATTTTGGGTTCTTTTTTACCCACAACCACCTCATGTGAACTCCTCACCACAAACCCACAAACACCCACCTGTTTTATCCTATGTCTCTTCACATTTCCCACATACCCACATGGAAAAAACTTCAAATTCCCATTCTTGCTTAAACTTATAGCAGCAGATACAGAAAGTTTAGAGTCAGTGAAAGCACAACCATAATTGATGCCACTACCGCACAAACTTGAAGAGGAAAGCATTAACACGGCCATATAGGAATTACCAGAGAAATTGAATCAAAATAGGTGCATAATTCCCAAAAACGGAGACTTGTTAGTAGTGCACGCAAGGTGCTTGACAAAATGCCTGAGAGAGGGAGAGAGGGAGAGAGAGATATAACGTGGAGATACGCAGAAGAGCAAGAACTCACCAACGGATTTGCAGAGAAAGCAAAAAGCTTTGCTTGTGAAGCAGTGAAAGAGATAGGTTTTCGGTGAAATGGAAGCTCCACGACCATCTACTCGCAGTGCCTTAGCTTTGGGTGGGCATCATCTCTATCCTGTATTTCCTGTCTATTTCCAACCAGTAATTTTGAATTTTTGTTTATTTATTCATTTTCATTATTTTTTTATTCACCTCAAATATTTTTATTTTTTTTATAATTACACATGTGTCCCTTGTAGTTGTACTTGCGGCTAAGCAATGACTACTTTAAATTCTTTTTTCGGTAATTTTTGGGCTGATTTTGTTAGTATTCAACTATATCTTTTTATGAGAAGTTTTTATTTGAACCAATTCACTCAAAAATTGACAACACTTTATTAGTTATTTAATGGTGCACAATTATCTAATTTTCTTTAGTTACTTTTAGTTTTGAAAAATATTAATGATACTATACAATTTTTCATAAATATATTCAACCGCGTGGAGTTCGATATGTGTATCGAAAGGGGATGTCAAAACAAGTCATTATGAGAATGGGTGTGTATGGGTGAAGGAGTGAACCCCAAGCTAGGAGGTGGGAACTAAACAAGGAGCTTTGCAGGTTACAACACGGTCCTGTACCGCAACGTAGAGACTCGCCCTAATGAAGTTTCGTCTCGCACCTTTAGTTACATGAACCGTTTTTCAAATCACATCGCGTGCTTGTTACCTTCACCTCGACAATACTTATAAAGACTCACTTCCACCCAACTCTTTTCCTCAAACCTCACCACCATAAGTGGCACACACAACAAAATTTTGAGGTCAATTAAGACAATGTTGCCTAAGGGTGAAGCTCCCCATGAGCAAGCTCATGCACAAAGCCATAGAATGTCAAACATGGATGCCAACATTTGGGATAACAATCAAGCATGCACACTCCACATCTAAAGAAATTGCCAAGATCGTGTTGTCTCAATCAGGTTGATACGACGGATTCAAGCGCCTTCAACTTGATTATTGATAGGAAAACTCCGATTTATTCTAGATGTTTTTGTCATTGTGTCTCAGTTTGGCAATGTCAACTTTTTATTTGCGAATTAGTTTAATTAAAACTTCGGTTTTTTTGTCAGACTTGTATGAATTGTTTAGTTTTCAAGTCTTCAATTTTATACCGTCTTTATTGTCGTTCAGTATAAAGCAAAAAATTATCAGCTTTATGCTTTAAAAAAAACACATACTCCCTCCTAGAAAACACACAAAACACACTCGACTCCAAACAACAATCGAAAAATGAAAACGCTCGCATAATAGTGAAACACCGAAACCTATCCCTCTCCTCCGCTCTCCAAAACCCATTAACAATCAGAACAACCCATTGCTACATCTCCTTTCTTCGTCCCCCAATTTCTTTCTCAGCTCTCTCGATTCTCAAATCCCCTTTTCGCTCTCACAGTCACAGGGACTCGACAACCACCACCAATGGAGGGCTCAGCAGTACCAGCCCCAGTGATCGATTCAGTGAACAAAACCTTACTCAACCTTCAAGAGCTACGAGCCCACCTTCCCGATTTCCTCTCCCAATCCGACCCAGAAGTGCTCGCCCAAATGTCCCCTCTCCAGCGAGCCGAGTCGCTCCTCTTGCTCGCTCGGACCACCACCACCCTCTTCGCCTGTAAGTTCCTCTTTTTTTTTTTACTTGCTAATCGAATTTTTGTGAGATTCAAGTTTTGTTTTTTTTTTTTTTTCAATTGAATTGTTTCGCACAGTGCGGTTGAGATGCAGTGGAGTGAACCCGGATGATCATCCCGTTAAATCAGAGCTTGTATGTCTTCTTTTGCCTGTGTTTTTGTATCTGGGTTTTGAATTTCAACACCTGGGTTGGTCTGTGTTGTGGGTTTGGTTGATGCTTATTGTGTAAAAAAAATGTCTTTCACATTTGATCATTTACACATTTTCATGCATGGCTAATTTGTGTACAGGAAAGGTTGAAGTTGTATCAAGAGAAACTAGAGCGGTTTATAAGCTTGAGCAAAGGTACCATTGGTTTATGACAAAATGATGCTTAGATAAATAAGATTTCATTGTTTTGAAATCTATTTGGTTGCTTTTGGGAACATGTATTTGATTTGAAATTTTGGATTTGAAATGTTGTATTTCAAATACAAATATGATGTTTGGGAAATCATAGAATTTTAAATGAGAAGGTAAGAGCTATTATTTGAAATTTCATGTTCTAGGCATGATTTGAATGTTGTTGGATTTGACTCAAATCCAAATCCAAATTATTGGAGTTCCCAAACACTTCAGTTGGTTCAAATTCAACATTTCAAATGAAATGCCGGTTCCCAAGCACACCATTATATTAAGATTAGCATGAGTATACAATTTATTTGTTTGGTTTGTGGTTTTGTTATACACATTACTAATGTCGTGTATGTCGTTGAAGCCCCTCTGCGTCCTTCAACCACCTTGAATCATCAGGCAGCTACCCGTTTTATTGAGCATTCTTTGCCTGACCTAACTCCGGGTAGGTGATCAATTGCTCTCTTATCCAGGCCTTGAGTTAACTACCCTTTTCACTCTGACTTATTTTGGTACAAGAATTATCCATGTTGTACAGAGCAGAGGCGGAGCATGAGGGAGATCAGTAGAGGAGATGGGACAAAGATGAAGTATTCAGAGAGGAGTGCACAAAAGAAGAGGAAATACCAATCATCTGAAAAGAAATCTGTTCAAGCTACTGCCAAGGAATTTCTTGAGAAAGCATCCCGTGAGCTTCTTGGTGATAATAAAGATGGTTTCAAGGGACCTCTAAGGGTTGTAGATTCAGATCATGATGACTCATCTATGGATTGATTTCGTGATTCATCCTGGTAGACTTTTATTTCCTTTTGTACATCTTATGATTTTCTTTTCCTTACTGTTTCAGTTGTGCATCAATTATGATGCTACATTCTGCTTCTTTTAATGGACCTGAAAATTCTACTATTTAGATGCCAAAACCAGTGTTTGGTGTTGGGGTCTTGAGAGAGAGCCAAATATAAGGGAACCAGTTATAATGATTGCTCTAATGCAATACTTTTCACCTGTAAAGTAGCATGCAGGTTCTCAGCCAAGAACCTTAAGTTAGGTACCTCTAGTTTAGTGTCATTGTTTATGTTCAATTGTAGATCTAATGGATGCTTTCTGTCTTGTTAGCGATTTCTTGTCCGTTTAGTGAAGCAAGCTGAATACAAATTTCAGATACCTAGATAGACTGAGAGCAGCTCAGGTTTAATTGATATTGTTGTTTTAAGTGTATATCATTCCCTAGAAAAATTAGTTTAGAAATTTAAAGCCATTAAAATGTGTAAAGCAATATCCTTTGAAGGAAAAAATGTCAACAGGACTCTGGCTGTTATGAACCAGAGAGAATATATTAGTTTCTTAGTTTGAATGCAAACAAAAATACGGAAAAGTTCTTTGAAATATTTGGTGACATGCTAAGTGTATTGTGGCTTAGTGTAGATGATCAAGAAAATTATGGGTGTGATGATCACATTGCACTATCATATTCATATATTTGGGAAATTGAAGCATCACATTCACCTGACCTGTTATAAATTGTTGGCTGAATTTTTGAAAGGATACCTTGAGATTTTAGTTATGATTTCTAAGTATTTTTCTAAACTGAACGTCTAAGTTTCAAATAGTAAAGAAAGAAAAAGAAAAAATAAAATGTTGAGCCATGACAAACTCAGATGCAGCCTTTTTCATTAAAAAAAACATATAAATAGTTAAATCTATTAGCGAGTTGAGGAGAAATTACAAACTTCAAACAACAGAAGGGACTTGGGTCTTGGGAACTGGGTCCTTGGATGATATGTGCTGGCACTTATACTTTATGTGGATGAGGTGTTATAGTTTAGTGGTCATAATGTGGACAGAAAGTTTCATCTACCTGGCAATTCCTACTTAGGAGATATAACGAGAAATATCAACTACTTTGCACATGAGGTAGGTATAAGAGGGGAAATATCATATTTATCTTGGATATTATGATTTATTTTCTGGTGGTTTTAATATGATAGAAAATGGGATATGATGGTACTCTTATTGAAGGCACTCTTACATCCCATATTTGCTTAAATTTTGTAATTTTACCCTGAGGAGATGCAAAGTAAAATGGTAAAGGAATCAATGAAAATGTGGGAAATGAAAGAAAACTCAACATAAAATAGTAACTGCGTGCAGTACTAATGGTGGTGGCTTCTATGAGTACTGAGAGTCACGCTGGACTTTATTTTTATGATTTGATCATTTAGCTATCGGGTTGCATTTTTACCGTTATCTACGTAATATGGAATGAAAACAAATGCACCCAACCTATTCCTTAAATTGACTTCCAAAATAAACATGGAAGTTTGTTTACTTAATTCAATAGACTTTGATTATATAAAAAATATCAAAAGGACTGCCCTGAACACGAATGTGAGATTAAGGGAGGTAGTCTCATGCCCATTTTGTGAATTGTTGATGTGATCTAAGTAGTAGAAAATTTTGGTGCCACAAAATTGCCATGTTGCGTATTAAATGGAGTCAATTTGACCAGTTAGATATCTTTTAAACTTGGAAGTCTTTATCTTTAATGAGCTGAAGTTCAAACTAGGCTGTTATTTGCTGCCAAATCTCTGCGAAAGGCACACATTCCTCATTGGCTGTTCTTCAGAAGTGATAAAATTGAGATATTCATTAAGGGTGCTCCTTACGTGTCAATTGATGCACTTGGGTCATTTATATGCTTAATGGTCTATGGTTGATGACTTAATTAGGAGACTGGAAACATATCTACGGTGGTGTGCTTCAATAACAGATTACAATCTTGCCGGCCTTCAACTGATCATTTGTTGCCCTTTTGGTACCCTGACTTGGCGTTGTTACTAACTTTGGATAGATTCATATCTTGAGGTGGGAATAAATAAGTATAATGTCAAGTCAACTTAGAGGGAATGAGTAATCTTCACCTTTCATTATTAGGGTATCATGGATATAAGGTTGTGTCAGTTGCGATTAGTTGATTCGCTATGATAGAATATGTGGTGTTGACTTGGAAAATTAATGCTTTCATGCTCATGCCTTATTTATAACTCATAAATTAGGAAATAATAGAAAAGTTCAACTGCTTTAGTTCTTAATGTCTGGTATACCTGATTAGTCAGGTTCAAAGGGAAACTGAAATTAAATATTTAATGCTAATTAAATCAGTATACTGAGCCGGAGGTTTTCCGAACAAAAGCTTTAAATAAGAATATGCTAATTAGTTAACAATGTTTATTTGTGCGTTTTATTGGATTTTAGCTGCGGATAAAGTAAAGCTTTGTAGGGTACTGTAAAAATGCCTCAATGAAACATCTGAGAAGAAAGAAATAATGAAATTGTATGTTGCTATTGGCAGATATCTTTGTATATTCATTACAGTATTAGTATTTCTCCTTTTTTCTATTTTGTAGCGTATGGATATTATATCATATAGTTAAGGACTGTTATTTATTTATACAGTTTTTTTTAATGCTATTTATTCTGTTTCTTGATTTAACTGAATAAAATTGAAAAGGTTCGCACTGTTTTACTTTGACACTAGAGATAAACTCCCATAGTGATTGCGTTAATTTTTTTGTTTACACATTTGATTTTTTGAATTGATGTTTGTTGCATTCATGTTTGATCCATTGGATTTGAGGCCAATTAGATCCCACTTTCCTTGCCATTCTATAGTGTGTTACTCATTTGTCAAGTGAAACAGAAACCAAACTTGTTTAGATGACTGGATTTGGACATGATACTGGAACAATAGTTTGATTTGTTGCCTACTAAGATGTTAAACTTTCATTGCGTGGTTATATGTTTTCCCAGTCACTTTATGCATGCATGGATTATATTATATATTGCATAGCTGAAAATGAGCTTCACACTGGCTACACATTTTGAGAGTGTATTAAACAAAGATCTTTGTTATAGGATTAAGTTTACCTTTGTAGCATGAAATAATTTGGAGACTTAACTGTAGTAGCCGTACTTGCTCAATTCAATGCAATTAGCACCATCAATCCAGTTTATATCGTGTTAATGTATTTGAAACTTCATAATAATTCCAAAAATGTACGAGTAGAATTTGTTTTTTCCTGGTTATATGGCTTTCTGACAATGTTCTTTGCCTTTGTTCTCACAGGTTTGCGGTAACCTGATGGCCCGGAATTTGTCCTCGAGCAAGTGATAATCTTATAGTTACCTTCTTCGTTTCTAAAGAGGACGTTTCTTGATTTCTTAATCCAATTAGGTATGAAAATTTTGTAATGGTACATAGGCGGTATGTTTTTGTGCTTCTAGGCGCTTGATGCTGGTATTTTGGAAATCCTTGATTTGCATCAAGAGTACCTTCTAGGCGCTTGATGCTGGTATTTTGGAAATCCTTGATTTGCATCAAGAGTACTATTTGTTAATTTTGTGGAAATTTTATGGATGTCAAGAAGAAACTGTTTCATTGATAAATATGATATAGTTTGGAGTTGCTGTGAGTGATTCCAGATGATGTTAAACCTCTTCTTCAACTGTTTGAGAAATTGTAAATCTAATTAGTATTTTGCAAATCAAATTCTTAGTTAGATTAATGTTAGTCCCCAAAAGAATGTGCCTCCCTTAGTTACCTTATGGGTGGTTGTAGTTATATAACATACTGATATAACAAGATGTTGATAGGTGCTATTTATATATATATATATATGAGGTTGAGAAATTTCAGCCAAG
>JAYMSZ010002607.1:0-11738 GCA_036897665.1 Pelargonium citronellum
GCCCGGATAGTATGAGGGAGTATATACCGTGTTTGGATAATGTGGAGGCGATTCGGAGGCTGAATTCGACGGAGAAGGGGGAGAAGTTTGAGCGGCATTGCCCGGAGAAAGGTCGGGAAATGAATTGCTTGGTTCCATCTCCCAAGGAGTACAAAACTCCGATCCCGTGGCCTAGAAGTCGAGATGAGGTATTGTTGCTCCTTAACAATCATGTACATTGCTAAATTTATTTCAGAAAAATGAATTCTGGATTTTATGTTTAATTTGGTTTTTGATGCTTCTCCTGCAAGCAAACAGATGTAGTGTCACTAAACTCTTAATCAACAGGGAAAATTGTGATCTTTTTTAAGAACTAGCAAGTGGAACCTAATCTGTTTGTTGTTCATATAAATTATCGAATGTTGTCTGCAAATTTATTTGAAGTCTATGCCATTTGATGATAAATATATGCCAGATTTGATTCATTGACCTGATTGTCTCAACGCTTTTGTTATAAGAAAAATGTCTCTAAATAGTATAATATCACTTCATTATAGGTATGGTTCAGCAATGTTCCTCATACACGTCTAGTTGATGATAAAGGAGGTCAAAATTGGATTTCAAGGGAGAATGATAAGTTTAAGTTTCCTGGAGGTGGCACACAGTTCATACATGGGGCAGACCAATACTTGGATCAGATATCTCAGGTTAGTATATTTTAAGATTTAAAATTTTAGACCAAGCTTGAAGGGAAGCAATTGGGTGTGTGTACCTTCTTTGCTTAATGCTCAAGTTTTTTCTCGTCTTGTATGTTTAGATGATCCCTGACATTAAATTTGGTCAACACACTCGAGTAGCTTTGGATGTTGGATGTGGTGTGGCAAGTTTTGGTGCGTATTTACTCTCGCGGAATGTCACAACGATGTCCGTAGCTCCCAAAGATGTTCATGAGAACCAAATTCAATTTGCTCTCGAGCGTGGTGTACCTGCAATGGTTGCAGCATTTGCAACACGCCGTTTGTTGTATCCAAGTCAAGCTTTTGATTTGATGCATTGTTCTAGATGTAGAATCAACTGGACTCGTGATGGTAAGCCTTTTTCATTAGTCTTCGTTGACCTTTTTAAGTAGTATTTCTCTCTGGCTTTTCTTTTCTGGAAGTAGAACCGATTAAGTATAATAGTATATGTTTTAACTAATACCCGTCTGCTCTACTACATGTTAAACAATGAAGAAAACTTGTAGATTTAGTTATTCCATGCAATGGTTAACTCTTGCAGGAAACTCTTTTCTCTCCCTCTCCTCTAAAAATGAGAATGGATATATTCTTGAGCTTTTGCTGGTCTAAACTGTGCTATAAATGTTATATGGCTTTTATGTTGCTTTAGAAAGTAACTGGCACTTGCTCATAACTGTCTAAAAGTTTCTTATTATATTTTTCATGCTCAGTGTCTGTTGTAGATACTAGTAGAAAGGGTCTGCATGTTCTGTAGCTTCTGAATGTTCACGTAGTTTGTTCCCAAAAAATTTCATGCTCCTGATTGTGCCTTTTCTTTATCCGAAATGCAGATGGGATTTTGTTGCTTGAGGTCAATAGAATGCTTCGGGCTGGAGGATACTTCGCTTGGGCAGCACAACCTGTTTATAAGCATGAAGAAGCCTTGGAGGAACAATGGGAAGGTACTACTCAAAAGAAGCTCTCATTTTAGTTGAACTTATTGACAACTCTTTTATCAGGGCATAAGTCACAGTGATTTGAGTTGGAGTAGAATTTCAAAGTTGGGCAATCTTCATTCCTGATTTGTTTTTTCCTATTAACTCTGAGATGATACATACATGCATCCTGCGCACACCATGTTACTTGCTCAATTTTGATTGAATTTATACCTTCTTGACAAAGTTATAGTGATTAGTTCGATAAGATAAATTGGTATATGGTTAAATAGAGTTAAAAATCAGTGGAAGAAATTAGTTTTAGACAATAACTCATCAGTACATTGTCCATAATGGTGTTTTGTCTTTTGGTTTTCCAGAGATGCTAAACCTTACTACTCGTCTTTGCTGGGAGCTTGTCAAGAAGGAGGGTTATATTGCAATATGGCAGAAACCCGTTAACAATAGTTGTTATCTGAACCGGGAGGCAGGAACCAAACCCCCACTATGTGATCAGGATGATAACCCAGACAATGTTTGGTATGTCAGCTGTCCTGTTTCTTTGACTTTCTGGTGATGAAAAAACTAATGCAATCAAACCATGATAAATGACTTTAATGTATATATGGCTCTTATTTGATGCTTTACCATTGCCCATTTATACCAGTGTAAAGAAGATTATGAGGTGTTTTTTTTAAGGTTTATATAGTATGACGCTTGGCATTGAAGAATATATCATCTAGGTTCTATACTTTGTCACGCTGATAATAATGGCGTGGCGTTATCTTTCCAACTTCAACTTCTCATTATTTATATTTAGTACCATCTTATTCTAGTATTAGTTGTTCAGGAAGTGTCAGCTGTTTCTTTAGCTGATCAAATTTTAAATCCAGCCTTCATTTCTTGCTCAATTCCAACATATTAAGCCTGCCTAAGTGCTGAACATTTAACTTTTAAACTTAGTAGCAGGCCTTACCCGTTGCGATTGAAACTGATTTCTGGCGTCTAGAAGTGTTATAATAGCCTAGGCCCTAGGGGCTCAAATACATCATACATTTTTTTGTCAAAACTTTTTTTTTTTTTTTTTGATAAGCGAGCGTAACAAGCGAGTCTCGAACCTGAAACCTCAAGAGAAACAAGTGCCTTAAGCCACTTGCCCCATTGATGGTTGTTTGTCAGAACTCTTAATGAATTCGTATCTAGCTAACTTGTTTCAGAATTTAACCATATTATTGTTATTATTTTAGGTATGTTGATCTGAAGGCATGCATCAGTCGACTTCCTGAGAATGGATATGGAGCAAATGTGACCATGTGGCCTGCACGTTTGTACACTCCACCTGATAGGCTCCAGAGCATTCAACTTGATGCTTACATCTCTAGAAAAGAGCTCTTCAAGGCTGAATCAAAATACTGGTCCGAAATAATTGCAAGCTATGTACGCGCTTTACACTGGAAGCAGATGAGATTAAGAAATGTTATGGACATGAAAGCTGGCTTTGGAGGGTATTGTTTCAAGTTTTAACCTCGTCTTAAGTTTTTATATAATGACATTTGTTTCAAATTCTAATTTTTAATGGTTTATTAATGGGTGGTTTTGGCAGATTTGCAGCAGCATTAATTGATCAACAGCTAGATTCTTGGGTTATGAATGTAGTTCCTGTTAGCGGTCCCAACACACTACCTGTTATATATGACCGTGGCCTGATAGGAGTTATGCATGACTGGTACCGTTCACATCCTTTTCTAGTTAACCATATTCAATTTGTTGGTGACTCTGATGAGTGCTCATATATTTTGGGATAACGATGCATTTTAAACTTTTGATCATTTCTAAAGTTGTTTATTATCATATACATAATGCTGCAATGAATTTTTGTTAAGGCATAGATGTTGGTTGAACATGGTTTGTGTACATAATTGAGTTTCCTGATGTTAATCAGGTGTGAGCCATTTGATACATACCCAAGAACCTACGACTTCTTACATGCAGCTACCCTCTTTTCCGTTGAAAGAAAAAGGTACGTTCTACTTGTCCAACGTTTTTCACAGAAAGAAAGTTTCGGTCTTGAAATAGTGTGAAATACATAGATAGTCAGTTGGTACAGGTTGGTATGTATGAAGTGTCTTTCTTACTTGTTTTATTTCCTTATACCAGATGCAATATTTCCACCATTATGCTTGAGATGGATCGCATCTTGAGACCTGGCGGGCATGTATACATCCGTGACTCTCTTGCTGTCATGGACGAACTTGTAGAGACTGCAAATGCCATGGGATGGCAAACATCTTTGCGGGACACATCTGAGGGTCCTCATGCAAGTTACAGGATCTTGACATGTGACAAGCGGCTCCTGCGTGCTTGAAACAATGGGATTTGATAGTCTAGATTCAGATTGTAATATTTTGTCTAGCTCCGGTAAAGGAAAGATGAACAAGACAAAAGTTATTCCACTGGCGAGAAGATGCTGTGCGGATGTGAATGCAGAGACTATATGTTTCAATTTTTTGAACAAAAAGATATATTTCAACTGTGTAGTGAAAAGTTAGTTAAGTTTCTGTTCTTCATAACTTATTGTAAAACACGATTAGTACAGGTGCATTTTTTAAATTTGAATTATTTGTTACGTGTATTACTCTTGACATGAATTAATTGAGAGATTCACTCCCAACTTATCTTAATGTTGTGAACACTGAACACAACAGAAAATACTCTGGCCTTGATTTGCTTTATGTGGAGCTTGAATTTAGTACATCCAAGAGGCAGTGCTTAAGATACATACAGTTCTGCTAATCATGTGGATATTTGCCATTATTTTTGTCTTACTAGCAATCTCTAGGAAGTCTGGACAATTTCTGTGTGTAAAACCAAAAAGTTATCATCTCATTGTACCCAAATTTGATTTCTTGATCACCTAACTACATAATGCATCACCAAGTAAGCAAACGGTAGCGAGAACCCTGCCGGTGCCTCTCATCCATCAGTTTTCATTCCTGTATCCGTTTTCCGTCTCCAGATTTGCTGGCTTTGACTCTGATTTGGTTGGATGGTTCTTTGTAATATTGCCTCATTGTCCCTTGCTCGCCTTACATTCCTTTGCTGTAGTTGTTGCACTTGCGGGTGCACAGCCCGTATAAGTTGTGGATGAGTAGCTGCATTTGCATGGTTGAACTGGCGCATTTGGTTGTAACTTGGGCTCTTTAATGGTGTTCCGGTAATATACTGAAACGTTTGTGGCTTGACAAGAGTGGCCAGAAGAGAATAACGGTTCAAATAGGTGGCGGTAAGCCTACTATAGGTTGTTCCAAATGCTTCAGATAGTCTTGTCAGTTCAGCATCACTTACAGCTCTTGCAGTGTTTGCTGGTTGCTCAAAAGGATCCTCAATCTAGTTATCCATTAGCAATGGCAGTTAAAAAACATCAGTAGCCTCAGGAGTAGCACGTAATTATACGAATTGGATTTGATATTACAGGGTGAAAGGCACTTACAAACAGGGCATAAGTTTTGGGCAGCCATCTCATATTGCTTTGGATCTCTTGCCATTGTCCCATATGAGTGCAAATTCCGAGCTTTGAGGCCTTCAAACTTATGTCAGAGAACTGAAACCAAATACAGCAAATCCAACAACAATATCTTCTACATCAGTGCCACTAGGGGTAACATTTTTTGACATTGAATACAGATTATAGATATTTGGTGTACACAAAGCTACAAAGGAAAAATGATTGCCTTTGCGAGGAATGAAATGAACAGCTCAGACAAAGAGCTTTTGTTTGCTACTCGTTTTTTGTCAGAGATGAACCTGGCTATGTTAGCAATACATGTCTCCTCTACTCGTCTTTCAGCATCAGCCCTCACACCTGCATGAATTCCCATCAGTAATCCTTTTAATAGTTTAGTTTCTGGTATTTGGATTCACATTTTTTTTTTCTGGACAGGAAGGATTCAAACTTAGGATCTAACCTAAGTTGAACAATCTGGCAATGGATGGTACAGACTCATGCTAAGAGTTAGGGTACAACTTGGCTTGTCTTTCTGCTTATGATTTATGTATATAGTGAAAGAATGACCAGTACATCTAAGTTCACAGTACCTTTGAGATCATCAACAATATTTCCTGGATATATATCCTTGAGGGGAGGAAAAATTGCTGGAGCACAGGTCTGCAAGAGAGCAGTCAAATAGATTTAAAGCAAGTTTCTGACATTTACATTCTGAACTAAACCAAGCAAACAAGAAACAATACATTGAATAAGATACACATCATGCATCTACAATAGAGAACAAATATGTGAGCCTTCCCAAACTAAGAACAAAATATTATCAGTGTTATCAGACAAAAGAATACAATTCTGGCAAGATGACTGGATATGTTAATTTGTATGGTATACATATGTGTAACATTTATAAGAAGTTTTCAGATTTTATGATTACTTTCAGCAAACCTTGTCTGCTGCAGCCAATACAGATTACATTCTTGGAAACATCTAAAGCACTAAAGAAGTTTCATCCTAATTATTGTAACTGTATAAAATGATAGTGAAAAGAAACACTTAATTACCTGAAAATGGAAGATGACTAACAAACAGAGAGAGTATGAGTCAAAAGTCCCGTTCATTGAATTATTGATAATATGAGCTTTGGCCCATTCCTTGACCTACACAACCAAGCAAGATGTGAGAAATGTATCACATAGGAATACTAAATCCCAATATCAGAAAAATCACTTTCTGTAGCGCATACAATTAGAATCATGTCACGAAAACGCCCATCTATCCTACTGAGCCAAAATAACAACTTGGACTTCATTTGGCCCTGAAGATTATCAATAGAAATATCACAAGAAACGCCTTGATGGTTGCACTCAAACTTCAATATGGGAACTCTTGAATTGGGTACAAGTTGCAACCTATGTGCTCCGCCTGCAATGCAATGTTGCCATGAAATGAAACAACATGACAGTATAGTACAAAACATTGAAAAAGCAAAGAGCAAACCCATGAAATCATCACCAACATAATTAAGATACAAAAATCCAAACACTGTAAAAGCTAACAATGAACTCAAAAATATGTTCTGTTAACGGTGGGATATGTAGTCCTAAGTGTGTTTTGTAGAACATAATCACCCACACTAACTCTATGTACCATGAGAATTCAGGTCAACGGGTACAATATGTTGAGAACAAAAAAAAACATTGATTTTATATTACAAACACTACTCAAAAGTAACACATATCCAAGTAATGAAATGGTAGATATCATAAGCAGCTAAAATGTTAAGAGAAAGAAAGAATAAAGTAACAGCAAATTACCTTTCTGCCTCAAAGCTTTAAGTACCTCTCCGAGCAAAGTCTGTTTGTGCCTTTTTCCAGAACATGGGATGTATGAATTATAAGGCAAGTCGATAGAAATATCCAAGTCTCCCCATCGCGTAAAGAGATTAGACACAAACGATCCAAATGGCTCCACAGTTGCACCTATTTTACCAATACAGTCATTAATGCATGGTTGAAAATAAGTATATTACACCATCCGAAAATGCTCCCTTTTGTAATTAGCAAGGGTTCATGATATGTTAATAAATAACATGGGATGAAAAGTTAGAAAGCCCGAAAATAACATGGAGCAGAAGATAATACTCGACAGTTTATCTTTATCCATGAAGGTGTATTTAGAGCTCAAACCAACATCTGTCCTTTCAACTAATAAGCAGAAAAACTTAAATGCAGCACAAATCACCTCTTAAAATTTCCAAAGAGTTGAGAAGAGCTTGCAACTCTTCCACGATTTGAGACCGTCTAACCCAGTCCTCCCGCAAGGGTTTGATGGCATTTAGTACCTCAGTGAGAGCAATCTCCAATACATTGTAGGAGTTCATTCTTTTAGCAGAATGCACTATTGAAAGTAAAGTCAAACCTGCCAGAAAATTTAATCATAAACAACTTGTATAAACTATAGCACAAGACTGATGCTGTAAATTTGCCTAGAACTGCTGATACCTTTTCCAGTGAAATAAATGCTATATCAAAGATATCTAAAATAAATCATAAGATTGTAGGTCCAAAGTCCTACAACCTGAAAATTCACAATGGTTCATAGACAATATTTCATACACTATCATAGCTACATCTCTTAATAAAATAAGAAACTAGGACCCTTTTGAGAGAACACATCAGATAGCAAAACAAATAATATCGCAGACAAAACACAGTAGACTCAATTCTCACTCAGGCATAAACACAAACACATTGTAGGCAATATTTTGTGTGAGCTTGTTATAGCAAATGAAAATAGAAATTAAGTAATGGGTAATGATAAGATTCCAGACAATATTCCATTACCTTTCCTAATTCACAAAGAAGCCACAAAGGAGCAATCTTTGTATGAACGTGAGTGTGAAATGAAGCTATAAAGCAGAGGTTTTTTGGGGTTTGATTTTCCTATGCCATCAATGGCCTTAGAGGACCTTCAAAGATCTCGTTAAAAGAACCAGAGCTGTAGAAGAGGAGAGAGAGCTCAAATGGTCAATGGGATTGTTTGGCCACACAACACCCATATCTGAATCCTACTTTGCTTCGGCCACAATCAGTCAAAGTTTATGAATTTTTCACTCACCTTTTGCTTTTCCCAAATGTGGAACTGCCAAGCATTTGCATGAATTTTGTGAAGGAATACTGGGTTTCTGCACGGCTGTCTCTGGCGAACATGTCAATGTCGTGCCATTGTCATGCAAGAAAAGAGTTTATAGCCCATTTTTTTGCACTTTAAAGGGACAACGAACATGCATTTGATCACCTCATTTTACCAGTCGCAGAAGGGACTCACACTGGACTTGTTTTTTAGAAATTTAATTATAGAGCTGCCAAATTGAATCCAACCCGTGAGCATTTGAAATCTAAATAGTGGTTTTAATCCAATTTCCGATGCCTGAACAGCTGAACTTGAAGAGAAATTTTATATATTGATATTCACATGAAAATTTAGTCACTTAAATTAATGTGAAGATATGCTTTCTTTAATAAGTATTATAGAGGAACAGTCATTTGCAACATTTGTTTTTATATAAAGAATTTTGCATTTCTCCATAATTTAACTGTGCTTTCAGTATGCATTGAATTACATAGTCAGCTGTAACATTTTCTTCAAGCATCCGTGTTAGTACGCTTGCGCGACAGAGATTAGATGATTAACTTGGTTTGATTATGTATTTTGACTTGTATGATTTGTTTGGAACCAATTGCTAGCTTGTTTATAAATAGACGATTGATGAATTATTTTTCCATCTAAATTAATCATAACCCAACTTCTCCTAGTGACCCAAACTCAGTTGTCAGTACCTTGATTCTCAAATTTTATCATACAACATCTATTCTGTACAAAAGTATAACAATATTGGTTTTGATCAAAGAATAGGAAACTGTAATCTTCCATGTCGTTTTCATCACAAACTTGTTTAAATTGCGGTTACAGGTTATAACAGCTAATTAAACAGCATATATGCATGTCTATATGTGTGTTCTTAAGAGTTAGAACAAGCTTGGTGTAGTAATCATTACACTTGTTACGACCTTTATTTAATTTGGGAGGAGATCGAATAGACTCGAATAAGCTGAAGTCATGATCACCATGCAGATCAGAATCAGATATATATAATTTGAGAAAAGTTAGATGGAGTAGCATTTACTCCTGAGAGAATTTTATGTACCACCATTAATACCCAAAAAGCTAATCCCTTTATTCCTTTAATTTGTTATGTAGTTGACATAATATTCCTTCACCTATTACAGCTGATGATCAGTACTGGTTTCTTGTAGATTTTTCATTTCAGGCTTCATCATCACTGCTGCAATTTCCTCCAACCATTACTTGCGTTACGTATTCATTTGCTGAATCAAAGAATATATATATATTTTGGTAGGCCCTTCATGTTTTGAGTCGTATATTTTCACCACTGATGTCTGATATCATGATCAGAAGTTGCTGCCATTGGATGAATTGCAGTCCTCAGAGTCAAAGATTAATGGCTGAAAAATGAATCATCAACTATATATACATATATATACATAAGCTAATAAGGTGCTCCTTATCTTCTTTCCACGGCCGCTTAATAAAGATATGCATATCTTGCAGCTGCCCCCATTACGCTAACAGATCGAACATATCATTATCAATATGAAAAGAGTAAAAGGAAGGGAAATTGAATTAAACAGTAGCTTTATAAAGTTCGGTTGAATTCAACTTTATACTATACTATACATCATATGAATAGTCATTGACACACTCATGCCCCCAACACGGATCAGAATTTTTGTTTAGTGGGATCAAATTATTAGAATAATTTTTTAATCAAACTATTATGATAAAAAATAAAAATTTTGTGGAGGACAATAATTTCATTTTTATTAAATATTATAAGCAAATACAAAAATTTTAAAGAACAATTACAAGAGTGATAATGAAATCATTTTATTTTGTGGGGGCAGTTTCCCCCAATGCACTATATGTGCATCCATCTCTGCATGCACCTCTTTGAAACTGGTTAAAAGAGCACACTACAATGTGTTGTCGTCTTAATCATGTGTTAATCACAGGCGGAGTTGGAGGCTTGGTCTTGGAGGATGGAGCTGGAGGCTTGAGGCATTGCTCTCAAGTTTCTAGAGTTTGCACAAGGATGACAACTATTAAGCGAAGATCCACATGTGTACTCGAAACACTGTCTTGGTTGGAGTTGATGGCGAGAACCTAGCTAGACTACTAAAGTTACGGTATCATTATTGTCCGTGAATATTAATTATCCGTTGATTAACTTGACGTGTGCAAGTGCAATGAACAGAAACGTTAAGGTAATAGAAACAAGGTGGGGTGTATTAAAGCAAAAAGGAGCATCAAATCTACACAAAATCTAGGATGTTGATGACTCATACCCTTACGTGTCCTCTTCAATTAACACCTTCTCCAATCCAACGGTTGAACCCAACCATCTTCCTCCACTCTTCACTTTCATTATCCATCCACCAAGCACCCATCCATCTCTGACTTGACACCACCAACCTTCCATTTCCATGGATTTTGCCCTTTCAATTATCCCAAAATCTATGTTTTCAAAGTGTGTTTGACCCACTATTTAGGGTTTAATTAACCCTTTAATTGTTGTATTACTGTGCAAGATATTTGGAATATCAACCACAAGGTCAAAGTATTTCCTAAAAGGTTCTTTAATTGTTGTATTTACTAATTGTTGTGGTTCTTTCAAGTATTTCCTAAAAGGTTCTTTTAAACCAACTTATTACAAATCATTAAAATTTACTTTTACCCATTCAAATGAATTTGTGGGAACGGAACGACCCGCCCGAATTCATAATTTTAAATGAGGTATCACCACCTTATTAATGCAACTGATATAAAATCATATCAGTCAACTGATGTCCATATTACTCATTATTGAATTACACCTAATATAAAAAAAAAAGTCTCAACCACTCGGCCAATTAATATTGGTCAATTAGATGATGTCACATCAGCTATTTACACTCATACCCGCCCCAGTGAATTTTTAAGAGCAAAGCGCCGCCCGGATCCAGTTTCTGTCTAGCTGAGAATTCCTCAAACTCATATCAAAATATCAAATTTTGAGTTTCAGTGTCTTCCATTTTGGACAACCTAAGTTTTTCTTGATTAGAAATATAATTTCAAGTAAACTTGTAAGAATATTAGTCCTCTAAACCATCTGCTCCATTGGAATTTTGATAGATGGAATTTAATTTATATTTCAAAATCTAAATTGTACATCCGATCTCTGCAAATTTGTGCAGAAACATGCTATAGTTCAAATAAAATTGAAAAATAAACGAAAAAACCCTATAGAATTAGTAAATTTGTTTCTTCTTAGATACAATTGAACTCTGGAGATGACAGGTTCATGATCGGAGACAGCTTTTAGTTCTGGTCATCTTTCCTTAAATCGACCACAACCACACTCACGTTGTCCGTACTATGTCTAGCCAAGGCCAGCTTCGTCAACAGAATCGTTGCATCCGAGCACGTCTTCTCGGAGCTTTCGGTGGCCCCGCCGGCCCTCAAAAGGACGCTTCTCTGCGGCACCCG
>JAYMSZ010002608.1:0-11738 GCA_036897665.1 Pelargonium citronellum
AACTCAAATTAATTTAATAATATATTTTGTATTTCAAGATTTTGCTAACCCGTGCAACGCACGGGGTCTATACTAGTGCTACTTAAATTTATGTTTGATTTAGCATATTGGTAATGGTCGGTACCTGTTTTTAATGTTTTGACCTTAGTTTTTATATCTACTACCCCAATTCCGACACATGTGTGTGTTAGGGACATTGTGTGGTAAGTTCCCAACAAGAAATATGTTTGGTTGGTAAGTAATGCAACATGGTTAAGTAGCTTCTTTAATCTTTACTTTCATTCTCCTTCAAAATTCAAATTTTCAATTTATTATTTCTATACAATATTGACGGTGGATTAAACAAATAAATTAACTTGTCATTGTTGTTTTTTTTTTCAATCTGTCTCAGTTGCTTTCTTGATTTTCTAAATGACTTGGTGGTGAAATATGGTTTATAAATAGGGTGTCAATTATTTATAGGGCCACCATGCCAATTACAAATATTCGCCATGACAATGTAACAATATATCTCAGTTTGGTACAAAGTTCTAGTGTAGATCAATGCTCTAAGATTGAGATATTTTTTTATACTCGAGTTCTTAGAATCAAATAAGAAATTGAAGTACATACCGTGGCCTAGACAATTAGGTCGAACAATGTAAATATATTGTGTTCGATCGGATGAAATTTGTTTTGATTAATTATTTTTTTGGTTCATATTTTCATCATCAACGATGTCTAGAAGCCAAACTTTCGCAAGAACAATTTCTAAATTAAGGTTTCTTGTAGGGCTGGCAATTTGGGTCATAACTCGTGTACGGACACGACACGAAGCTAAGTGAGTTTGGGTTCAGCTTAAACGATTTCATGTCGTGTTTGTGTATAATTAATTTTTCAACCCGTTTAATATTCGTGTTGGTTTCGTGTTAAACCCACGTAACCCGTTTAATTAAACGGGTCCTTATTATGTCATTTGAACCGTTTATTTATTTATTTTATCAGCAAATTACTCTTTATTAATTTCCAAGATGGAAAAAAAAGAAGAAAAGAAATACACCCAAAAAAGGAACAAAGATGAAAAAAATGAACTGCAAAACAGTGAGATGATGGATCCGAAGATTAGCTCGTGAGAGTCCAAACTAGATCACCAACTATGTCTTTGAGCTTTGAAGAAACATCAACTCATGAAGTGCTGAGATTTGAGTGTGGAGTTGATGTGAAATTCACTGGAGCCAACTCGCTAATTCAGTTCACGGAGTTTTTTGAGGAAGAGTGACTCGGAGCCCCTGATTGTCAGCCCCAAAGATTTACAAATATTTCATGTCTAATCAGATCAACGATGACCCATATAAACTAAATTGTGTCGAGTTGAGTCATGTCAACCTACTAATGTAAGAACATATATTGACGGAAAAATCGTTGCTGTGTCTGGCACAAGGAGTGTAATTAATTGGTTTAATGTCATTTTCATTTTTATTTCTTAAACCTCCTTGAATTTTGTTAGGTGCAGGTAGATAAAATTATTTTAATTTTGTTGATCTTTTCGTATACGTATGACATATTATTCATTGACAAAATTAATAAGTTTTAATTAAAATGTATGCTAAGGAATGCTTCTCCTAAGATCTTAATGCACCATCGTGTACGTCTATGAAAAAATAAGTTGACTTCATAATTTTGTTAAGTACATATTCTTTTAAGCAATAGAGTAGGTGTACTTGTAAAAAAGTCAATGTGTTCGTGAATCATGGTTAATTTTCGATAGCTATAGTATTGGTTAAAAAAAATTATTAAACAAAAATATGTGCTCCCTTAACTTGTTCAAAGATGTACGTCTACTTTTTAAATTCTTGCATGACACATCCTATCTTGACGCGTTTTAAGACAAATAATCAAATTAAGAATAAAGTCAATTGTGAGCAACAACTATTTAGTCGACTATGTTGTCAGGAATCATCAGTTGGGTGGTGATAGATGAAGAACGTGGTATATTTGTTGTTGCTGCGTCAAAAGGTATTGTGGAGCGTGCAACCTAAGAGGTGAAGGCTCTAACCATTCGGGAGGCCCTAAGCTAGCCTAAGGGTAGAGCCTTTCGGCACGTTGAAGTCGAAAATGATGCCTTATAATAATTATAGCGTTGCAGAGCTTGATTGAAGGGGTAATAGTGTTAGGACTGTCCTGATTTAGTTAGTTTGAGGAAGGTCAATGGAAAGTTAGTGAGTGCATGTAGGACATATTAGTTTGTAGATGTTGCTAATGAAAGAGAATCTAACTTATCATAGAGATATTATTGAAAATTCATGCATAACTAATTCTAAAGAAAAATGAATGAAATTATTCTAAAACATTAGAAAGAAGATAAACATTTTGTGAGGCAAAAATTTAAGAGAAACGAGATACTCATTTTAAGAGAAAGAGTACTACTTAATCATATAAATGAAATTATTCTATAGAGCCTAGTATTCCAGTCACTAAATATGAGTATTAGGTGAGCTAAAAAAATAACAGCTAAGATCAACATAAGTACGGTAATTTTATTTTTAAGGCCGTGGAGTGTTTGCGCTTCCAGCCCCCAAAAAATTACCGAGTAAGATTTTCAAAATTATATAGTTTGATTAAGATTAGTGAAGAAAATACACTACATAGTTTTGATAAAAATAGTTAACTAGTAGGTCAAATGGCTTGCATGTCAAGAAAAAGCAGACAACATCTATAAATAGCCACAAGAAAGTTAAATCAAGAAACCAAGAGAAGTGGTGTTGTTGTTGCAGTAAGAGAGACCAAAACAAAGGAAGAAACTTAACAAAATGGAGCTACTAGAAAAGGATGAGTTGGTTGATATTTTGTGGCCAACTCTTGCATTCCTATTGGGTGCTTTTGTGTTCACATTTGGGTTCATCAGGAGAGTGAATGAGTTGTATTATGTTATCATCAAGTTGGGGAAAAACAGACATTCTCTTCCCCCAGGTGATCTTGGCTGGCCTTTTCTTGGCAATTTGAACACTTTCCTCAAATCTTTCAAATCCAACGACCCCGAATCCTTCATCTACAACCTTGTTACTAAGTATATCTCTCATTTTCACATCTTTTGCGCGCTTCCACTGTGATTGTACCTGTTCTATCAACTATTTTATAGCAAGGATGTTGTTGTTGTGCAGATATGGAAGGACAGGAGTTTACAGGAGTTACTTGTTTGGGAGCCCAGCAATAATAGTTTGCGCGCCAGAAACGTGCAGGAGAGTATTGACAGATGATGAGAACTTTGCATTGGGGTATCCGGCATCCACCAAGGCCTTAACAGGAAGGAGATCATTCCACAGCATTTCAGCTTCAGAGCACAAGCGCCTGCGCCGCCTAATGACACCCCCAATCAGTGGCCATCAAGCCTTGTCCATGTATATTAGGCTTATTGAGAACATTGTGATTGGTTCCTTGGATGAATGGTCCAGCATAAACCAGATAGAGTTGCTGACGGCGATGAGGAAGATAGCTTTCAAGGTCATTACACAAATCTTCTTGGGCTCCAACAGTGACTCTGTCATTGGCAAAGTGGAGAAGCTTTACACTGACTTGAATCTTGGCTTGAAGTCCACTTCCATCAATCTCCCGGGTTTCGCCTTCCACAAAGCACTCCATGTAAACATTTCTTCGTCACCATGAGAACTTCAATTTTTGGAGTGAGTGAGTGCTATTTTTGCTGAAGGAAGTATTGGTTTTTTCTGTGTTTTGTATCTTTTTAGGCTAGGAAGAAGCTGGTGAAGATCCTCCAAGATGTGGTGGACGAAAGGAAGAAGCCGGGATATAGATCTAGAGCATCGGGTTTGGGAGAGGAAGACATGCTGGATCTAATGATGGGAATCGAAGACGAACATGGTGGGAAATTGGAGGATGAAGATATCATTGATATTCTACTCATGTACTTGTTAGCTGGTCATGAGAGCTCAGCTCATGCCACAATGTGGGTCACTGTGTTCCTACAAGAAAATCATGAATGTCTCCAGAGAGCAAAGGTGAGATCATAATTATCTGGTTGTTGCTATTTTATTTTAGTTTTCCAACTCTTAGCTATAATAAATTTATCAGGAAGAGCAATTGGAGATTGTGAACAGAAGGCCAGCGACACAGAAAGGGTTGAGTCTTAAAGAAATTCGAGAAATGAGCTATGCAAATAAGGTATGATCATGTATGTGCATTGTTCTTGGGATGACACATATCGTATTCGTGTTTATAAACATTCTGCTATGCTTGATTCAGGCTATAGATGAAATGTTCCGAAGAACTAGTCTCTCTTTTGCAGCTTTCCGACAGGCGAGAACTGATGTGAAGGTCAATGGTTAGTCATCCCAGTACTGTCCAATAAGGCTATACAAGCACATATTATAACAATTTCTAACAGACTATTTTTTGTTTTCTTTCAGGTTATCTTATACCAAAAGGATGGAAAGTTTTGGTTTGGGCAAAAGGAGTTCATATGGACCCTGAAGTTTACGAAAACCCGAAACAATTCAGTCCTGAAAGATGGGAGGTAAAGTATCTATCTATGTAATATTGTACATATATAGTGTGGTTCTTGGAGGAAAAATGGGAATATTCTGATGAATTGTTGTGTATGAAAATATATGTTGGAGAACAGAACTTTAAGGCCAAAGCAGGATCTTTCCTTCCCTTTGGATTGGGAAGCAGGGCGTGCCCGGGAGCTGATCTGGCCAAGCTTGAGATCTCCATTTTTCTTCATTACTTTCTCCTGAACTACAAGTGAGTTTTGTGTCTGGTTTTCATTTTAGAGCTCCATATATAGTTCTTTAAATGAAGAATTTCTTTATATTTGCTTCAAAAACTTATAGAGCTACAAAATTATTTGTTTTGTATGCAGACTCGAACGAGTAAATCCCGAATGTCCAGTGATTAACTTGCCGGTTCCAAGGCCTTCAGACAACTGCCTTGCAAAGATCAAGAAGCTTAATTAGTACTGTCTCGTTTTGCAGTTGCTGTTGGCTTGTTCTTGTATTTTATTCAATAGCTTCATACAAAAATATAGGTCATCATTAATGAATTTGTTCTCAGGACTTGTATTACAGAAACTATATATCCAATAAAAAGAAACTATATGTTCAAGATCACACACTAATGATAACCTCGCGCACTAAGCTAAACTATATGTTCAGTGTACTCATGCTAGTTTCATAATTGATTCTGTTCATTTTCTTGGTATCCAAACACAAAATTCAATGCAAAGAAAGATAAAACAACATGCAGGGGAGAGAGGAGTTGTGAAGGAATAGAATAAAGAAACAGATTTGACAAAGTTGTAGCTTATAGTTTTGTGACAATCAGAAAATATGAACCTTATTAAATAGCTTAAGACCAGTTAGTCACGAAACAAATACAACAACAACAAGTATAAATTCCCCAATTCCTAGTGTGCAGCGTCTTCTTCCTCGCAGAATTTTGTGTATTTCTTCGAATCCATCAAGGAATCTAGTTCTGAGGGATCACTCGGCTTCACTTTGATCATCCATCCATCATCATATGGGCTCGAATTGATCTTCATTATAAAACAAGAATTAGTCATTAAAAAAAAACAATTGAAGAAGCTTTGTTAGGTTACTATAATAAAAGTAAAAAAGTCAAGTGGTTATTGATTGCCATGAATGGAGGAAAATGAGATCGATTTGTGGTTCACTTCAACCTCAAGAAACAGATTTAAAATGACATGTAACATTTGTTCATTTCAGAGAACATACATATAAAATCCTTTTCTTGTTCTCATTTGTCTTCTCATCCAACAAACAGAATGTGAAAGAGAGTAAATGATTTGTTTAAGAGAATAATTACCGCGCCAGGTCCTTCAGTGAGCTTAGAGTTAACCTCAACAACTTCGCCGGAGATAGGAGAATTGATATCACTAGTTGCTTTTACACTCTCAACTGCTCCAAAGCTGCTACCTTTGGACACTGCAGTCCCAGGTTCTGGCAGCTCCACAAACACCACTTCTCCAAGATGATCCTGTAATCAAGCAAAATGGAAATGGAGCCTCTCATTGTCATTGCTCTATCAACAACCACTTCTCTAATCATGTCAATTTCATGCTAACCAACAATAGTATATTAAAATCTTGAAAGTCAAATGATACTGTCATATATGTTTTTTCTTGCACATATGGTTAAAGGGTATGACAAATTGACAATAGTTTGCTTTACATCTTAAACTAATTGATATAACTATGACAAATGACAATTGAGAAGGAAATAAAGAGTATATGGATAACAACTATCAAAGGAGAAAGTGGCTTAAAAGCGCTTGCTTCTCTTGAAGTATCAGGTTCGAGCGAGTCTCGGTTGTTACGCTTGCTGATAAAAAAAGAAAAAGAGTATATGTATAAAAATTAACCTGAGCATGGTCAGTGATGCCAACTGTGGCCGCACCTCCTTCATGCTTGACCCATTCATGTGAAGTTGCATACTTCAATCCATCAAGAACTGTGAAATTCAACAGAGCAGTACATTAGTTTTTAGAGTACACAATTGAATATGATTCTTGATGGTAAAGAGTTGAAAAGTACCAGAAGAGAAGCATCTGGAGAATGCAGGATAGAGATGAGATCTGGAGGAGGCAGTGGAGAGCTTAAGTGCATTGGCTGTAGATGAAGCCCACATCCTGAGAGCCATCTTATCTTCTTCTTCTTCTTGAAAAAAATATATGCTTTTCTCAGTTTGTTTGGTTGGCTCCAAGAACAAAGGCAATTATCAGAAAGGAAAAGGAATGGAACAGATGCTTATATATTTCCTGGTTGCTTCTATCCTTGGATGAATGGTGGACAATGAAAGCCTCATCTCATCCTATTTCTAAGCCCACCATGATTATCAACACTCCAAACCAAACTGTATTAGTTGCTTTTTAAGTTAATTTTGTAATTACCACTATTTTATATTCCAAGAAAAAGATTTAGCCCGCTAGATGTTGGTAAAATTAATTTTCACGCTCGAATCTTGATGTCACAGCGTAACAATCTTACTGTTTCACTCAAATTTTCATGCTCGAAACTTGATTTAGAGATTAATTGTTGTTAGTGTTATCAACAAGAGGAGGACAAAAAGGAAAGACTGATGTGAAAATTCCAAATCTCATAAAAATGATCTCTTCCCATTCACAAGCTCAAACAAGTTATCTTCATAGTTTTGTCACTTTCAGCCACAGAAAACAATATTTTTTGGTGTATTGGGCTTGGGAATGTGGTACTAATCTGATGGGCCTAAATGGGCCATATTGAAAATTGTGTTGGCCCAACTCTAATTTTTAAAAAAATAATTAAAGAAAATTAAGGGTCTCTGCAAGAAATAATGGTGTCCTGTTTTTTGGCTTCAACGCTTGAAAACCCATTGACGAAGCTTGAGCCAGAGAAGATCTGAATTGAGTAAAAGACCAGAAGCGGCGTTGATGTGATTGCCATTGCTTGATGCGAGAGATTGTTGAAGAAACCAAATCCAATTTGATTGGTAGTGATGTGAAAATGGAAAATGGAGAATCGAAGAAGGTAGAGATCGTTCTCAAAACCATAGGCCCAACTCGTCCCTCTCGTCTCCAAGTTCCCTCTCCAATTAAAGTATGTCTCTGCTTCCTATCTCTTCAATTGCGTTTGATTTCTGGTTTTTTTTTTGGAATTTTTCGTTTTTTGCAAAATCCTAGACCCAATTCATTTTCTTTGTACAATTTTCGTATTTTCCTGTCAATTTATGTGCTCATATCGATGTTTTCATATGCATATTTAGAAGCAAGTTAAAGAATTAAGCAATTGGTAAATCAAAATCCATTATTGAACCTGATGGTGTTTAAATTCAGCCATTCAGTGGTTTCACATTGTTTACTATTCTCTAGTGAAAAAATATATATATATGCTCTGACATGGTTGTGGAAATCATTTTTTCATGATCACAAACAAATTTATGTTTTGAGCTTCATTTTTTCCCATCTAATTTTGCTACTGCATTAAGGGCACAGATTATCATTGTTTATTATGATTGAGCTTCAGTTTTTATGTCTTATGATGTGTTTTTGTTTTATTTTTTCTTTACTGTAATTAGGTGCATAATCTTAGAAAATTGGTTGCGGCAAATGGTCATTTTCCAGTTGAGAATCTGAGCCTTGTTCTTCGAGGCAACGTATTGCACGATAGCAACAATGGAGAAGAAAAGGACATCCGGCTCAGTGATGGTGGTACAGTTCTTTACTTATTCTGCTAGTGTGTACGCGTGTTACGGTTACGAGTGTGATTAAATGAATTTCTCCCTTTAAGTTTTGGCTTTCTATGGGAAGGATGATTGCAAATGTCAAAGGATGTTGTTTAATTACCATTCATGCTTTGAAATGATGAAATTTTGTGTAGGTGTAATGTAAATTGATATTCAAGATTTACTAGGCTCATTGATGTTATCATATGAAACTGTATTTCCTTGAGCTATAAGTTTATAGCTATGAAAATTACCATAAAGTGTAGTGTGTCTCTGATGTTAGTTATCTTGGTAGACCGTCAAATCTAAATATGTATTTCATGCTTCCCTACAAACTCTTCAATCTTCATGCACGTTTCGTATTGTATCAATATTCAATCTGCATTGATTATTGAATATGATATGAAGCTCTTATTAAGGGTTGGGATGTAAGTACAGGTATGAAATGACAGCAGATGATTGACTGCTGGATAGGTACTAATCCAATATAATCCAATTGAGGGTTCTTATGCTTCTGCATTGATGTAAGTACAGGTATGAAATGACAGCAGATGAGAGAGAGAGAGAGAGAGAGAGAGAGAGAGAGAGAGAGAGAGAACAGTGTTAAGAAATGTATGAGGTGAAGTATAGGCCTGTAATTCACATTCCTCGCCTGGAGCTATATAAGGTAAGCTAGTGATAGTATTTGCATGGGCTGCTGATCTCTCGTGTAGCTAAGATGTTCTTGTCCAATTCATAGTTTTGGGCCTGTAATAATTTGTATTACATGTTACCTACAAAATTTGTGGGTAGATTTACATAGTGGAATCTGCTAGAAGATAAGAAATGTTACAGTTATGTTTGAGGCATTACAACCCCATCTTCTGCAGGACTGGGGTTGCTTCTAGAATTACCAGTAACATTAACTTTAATCTTCCCCTCAGGATTAGGGTTCCAGCTCACAACATAGTTTCTATACTTTTCTCCTTATTCTAATCAAGAATGGCCTGAACATCTTATTGAAATTGTTATGTATGGTAAGGTGATGAAAAGAGGGATCCGGTAAAGAATAATAGATTAACAGAAGAGTGTAACAGTCTGACGATCTATATTAGCCTTTCATTGGTACAATTTCTTTTATCTGACAAACAATTTGAATGATTGTAATTCTTACTGATCAGAATCTTATTGTTGTTGCATAATTTATATTCTATCCTATACATATCTTTTTCTTTTTTGGCTTTTATGGAAATGTGTTTGTGAAAGACTATATCTAGTCCTTGCTTAAAAAGGTCACTGTCCTATATCATCTTTGATTTTTAATGATGGATACATGGTTGTTTTCTAGATAATCTAATTGTTGCTGTAAAACCAAAGCCACCAGTTAAAAACCTTCAAGACCGATTTGATGACGATGACGATGAAGATCTGGTATATAGAAGCTAGTACTCAGCGCTGAACTCATAGAGTCATTGCTTTTGCAAAGGTTTTTTTATCTGATCTAAATTTCCAACTTTGTAAATTTTCAGAAGTTCGAGCTTCCACACTCAGCGAGTCGTTGGAAGAGGAAGCTTTACTCTTTCTTACATGATAAGTTAAAACTTCCTGGTTAGTATCTTGTTCCATCAAACTTTATCTCAGAATAGTAATTTGCTGACAAACTAATCTATTTTGTTTCTTGGATAGGTATCCTTTTGATGGCAATATTTTCTCTCAGTTTGAAGATGTGGGCTGTTATCATTTTGTGGTTTACCTTGGCACCTATTGCCTATAGATGGGATCTGGGACCCTTATATGTGAGTTGCCTTCTGTGTAATTAACTTACACCTATTGGGCCTGTAGTAAACTAAATAGGATAGGACTGGAACCGGGGGAGGCACTAATTGATTTGTACCTGAGATAGTTAATATTTGCCTAAATGAGTAAAAATCCTAATGCTGCAATGTATTTTGCTTGTGTTTTCAGATACTCGGTACAGGTTTTTCGATCATTCTACTGAACCTTGGAAAGCGACAACCGGGTGATATGAGGTATGCACAAATTTCTTTGACCCCTGCTATAAATATAATGTGAATTCTCCATCTAATGGGGACCTAAATTGTCCTATTCTAATTATCATGTTATCCTTCACCTTCGCAGTGCATATTCTATCTTTAATGAGGATTTTAGAGAGCTTCCAGGGACACTGAATGCAGATCGACTCGATAGAGACATAAGGGCTGGTCAGTTTTGAGTTTATCATACTTTTTGTGATCGCCCATGAGTCATATATACATGTCATGGTAATGATAATGTGTATTTTAGTATCTACATGTTTGATGCAATATCACTTGTTAGTCAATAGAGAAAAGAAATTTTAACTGTCTGGTTGCTGTCTTGCTGATGATAAACACAGTAATATTAAATGTAAAACATTTTGTTCATATTTCAGTCAAATTTGGCTTGAATGTAATATCTAAACAAAGTAAAGTTTTGATATACTGGTTTTCGAAAACCAGACTAAGCAGGAAGCTCCATTAATTGTCATAAGCTCTTTGCAAAATTATTTGTAACCATATATGTCGTGGATGGAGAACTCGATCACGGAATCCAACGGCCTCTTTGCTTCCATTCCCAATTTAAATGATACAAAAGCGTCAATGGCAGCATACTCCACCTGATCATAGCTCAGTTTTTCCACATCCCACTTGCTCATCGTAATGTGCTTCGGTTTGCTCATCACCAATCCGAGAAAGGAATTCGACAGGGCATTTAGTCCGTATTTGCTATATTCATTGTCGTGGTATTTTATGGCAAATTTCTTGCGTACATCCCTAGTGCAAGATACGACCAGCCCATAATCTTCCTTCAGCTTAGCAGCATCCTCCTTGACATTTACACCGACGAAGACAAACTTGTCGTTGGCGAGAAAGTCGACCAAAGACTGGGGAATGAAGTCAGCGTGTTTGATTTGGAAGATCAAGCACCTGTGACCCACGCATAGTTGAAGAACGGCCACGGTTTGGTGTTTATCGAGACACCATTCAGTGTCGAGCCCTACGATGAGTTTCTTGTTGATTTTGTACTCGAATTTGTATTTGACATTTTCGATCCAAGTATCGACCACAGAGGCATAAGAGGTGACTGTGGTTGGAAGGTGGTGCTTATGAAACTCTACTTTGTAGAAAAAAGACGACATTATTGTTTTTGGTTTGAAGATGACTATTAGTGTAAGAACCAGACTATATATAATGATTAGAGCAGCAATATAATTCTGATTTGGTAATCGTACTCCAAACAGTAATATGAATAACATTCTGATTTAGGAAACCAACTCTAGTATGATTAATTTTGATGCAAGACAAGTTTTATTTATTTCCTCTTCTATTCTATAGGGTTTCCTAATCCAATTGGGAACTTGGTGGGCCGAGAAAGCCCAGCACTACAATATGTTTAGTGTCATTTTGATTGAAAGTCGTTTTTTTTTTTCTTTCTACACAATGAGGTTCTTATATCATGTAAACATATATCAACTCCAAAGTAATGTTTATATAAATACCGTTCATGTCT
>JAYMSZ010002609.1:0-11737 GCA_036897665.1 Pelargonium citronellum
TGGCTTCTTCGGCCAATTTCTTGCTGGCTTCTTCAGCCAATTTCTTTCTGGCTTCTTCGGCCAATTTCATGCTGGCTTCTTCGGCCTCCTTCTTGCTGGGTTCTTCGGCCTCCTTCTTGCTGGCTTCATCGGCCTCCTTCTTGCTGGCTTCTTCGCCCTCCATCTTTTTGGCTTCTTCGGCCTCCTTCTTTTTGGCTTCTTCGGCCTCCTTCTTTTTGGCTTTCTTTTCCGCTTTATTTCTTTTTCTCTTAAGGGTATAAATTAACTTCTCTCCGCACCTTAACAAAATTTCAAGGAAAATGATTAGAAAAACAAATAACAAAAGCTCAGACAACATAACTACAAGTTTATTTTTTTTCTTTTCTGAAAAGGAAAGTAAAATAACAATAAATAAGGTAGAAATCTGGCTGCAACTTAGTTCTCTGTCAAATTCATAGCTAGGAAACAATTTCCTTACCCCACACAAAAAAAAAGGGAAAAAAAACTTAGTTACAGTCATTAGAACTCACCAATATCCGTTCATTGCCAAACCCATTCTCCTGGAAATGTGATCCACCAATTTACGCTCACGCTTCGTCATGGGCTCTTCAAATTTATACTCTACATACAACATCAGCAGTATCGCAACTAAGCATTGAACATCTATTATGCATCAGGAACACAATTCAATACCAATTACCACTGTCATTAGACGACCTTCAACTGCACCTGTGTTAGAAACCAGAACCTTACAAACACAAACAACTAATAAATGCCCAAATGAAATATGCAGGTATTAACCAGTGACACTAATCTGACCAAACTATCTAAAACCAAATAATATTTTCCAGTTCAAATCAGCACCCACCAACAAGATAATCAAACCACAATAGCTCCATATTCACTTTTTGTTCCCATTGAACTGACCATAACCTAATTTTTTTTCTTTACCACAATAGACAATATCCAGCAGCTTAAACCACTGTGTGCCACAACATTCAGCTAAGAACTACATTCAACAAAATTAAACTTAATAAAAGATGTGATTTTCATTGAACGTTACCTTCAGCCGTTGATGAAACAAACTCCTCGACTATTTTCTGTAATCGAAATTCATTTTCATTGGCAGGAGTACGTTCCGGGTTTGCCAGGTTCTTCTTCTCCTGCTCTCCTCTCTTTTCTGTTTCATCGGAAGCAATAGGGTTTGGCAGGTCCTTCTCCTGCTCTCCTCTCTTTTCCGTTTCAACGGAAGCAATAGGGTTTTGCAGGTCCTTCTCTTCCTGCTCTCCTTTCTTTTCCGTTTCATCGGAAGCAATAGGGTTTGGCAGGTCATTCTTCTCCTGCTCTCCTCTATTTTCTCCTCTATTTTCTGTTGCATCATCAGAAATAGGGTTTGGCAGGTGTATCTTCTCCTGCTCTCCTCTCTTTTCCGTTTCTTCGGCGGTATTAGGGTTTCCCTGGTTTTTATTCTTCTCCATCTCTTCTCTCTTTCTCTTCCTCGTCTTCGCCATGTTTTGATTACTTTCTCGCTCAGCTTAAAGCAGTGCAAATTACCTGAGAGCTTCCCAAAATATACGTTGAGACCAGAGAAGAAGAACAGAGGACTCTGGTTACCGTTTTTAGGTTTCGGCTATGACTCTCGCAACGTTGATTTTTGAAGATGGTGTTTATTACACTTTTGCCATCATGTTGCATGTGCTCTCTTTTGTAGGTTATTCGTTTGTGTTTTGCAGTAATGTTAACGTAGGACCCACTAAGTAATGCCACGTAGCCCTAAATGGTGTGAAGAAACAAAATATTTTTTATCAGTTGAGCAACACGACGGATAACTCTCCCATTTTTAACTCAATAATCCACAGCAAAGAGCTCGAATCCGAGACTTTAAAGAGAATCCAAAACGTTTAAATCTTTTGACCCAACTTGTCTTAACAACAAAACAAGGGGAGAGGGATGAGTTATAACTGCGACTTTCCCTCGAAAGGGAATTAGTTCGAGTGTCGTAAAACGTCTTAAAAGTGTCAACCGTAAGTTTACGAGCCCGCTCAAGAACCCATGGTTTAGACCGGATAAAAAATGTCTTGTGAATTAGCCCATGAGCCTTTGGACAGAAAATATATTGGGCCGAGCAATTGGGCAAGCCCAATAGGAAGCCCACATCTCTCTTTCTCTCTCTGCTGTCTCCCTGACTCTCTGTACATAGCCTCATTGAGTTGGTTTCCTCCACGCAAAGAGAACTCAGTGTTGTTGTTCTATACCCACAGAGGCACCAAACTCTATACTCGTTGAATCTCTTTTTGGGTGCGAACCGATTGCCCTTTCCAGACCCTTATTGGGAAATATCATTTCTCTGTGTTCGGTTCTTAAAAATTCTACCTTTATCGCCATCAATCCAGTGCATATTTCACTGTTTCTGTGCCGACAATTAGGAAAAATAGGGGACTTGTTTTGGGCGCTCTGGTCTCTTATTCGTCTTTCTAGCTTTACCCATTATTCATTCTTCGTTCCTCAATCGGTTTCTGTGTTGGATTGCTTCTTGTTCGATCTGAAACAGCTTCCCAATCAATAACCGCTTTCTGGGTATCCCAGATTTTGCTGTTTTAGAGCCAGATTGGCCTTAATTTCGTCTGATTTTGTTGCAGTCTGGACGTTCCTGGTGCGTTCTCATTTCTGGCTGTGTATCTTGAATTAAGGGGTTTTTGGTTGGGGTTTAATATGGGGTTGTTTTGTTATGCTTGTATCTTTATCATGTGCTTTTGGGCCAGATTGCATTTCTTTTATATGTGTTGATTGGTTGGACTTAGAAAGTTCTATCTTTCATAGATGTTTTCAGATGTGCGTTTCACTGATTGCCATTAAGAGACCTTGCTTATCTAAGTTCAAATATATTTTTGTCCCTTTTCGGTATATCATACATATTTCTTTTCCTCAAATGATGACCATTGGATGCATTGTGTACCTTCAGTTAGATAGATTAGAATGAAAAAAAATGATGTGTTCTATTTCACTCTTCCTCCTTCAAAGTATAAGAGTAGTTGGGTCGAACAAAACTCGAACTCAATTCTAGTCTATTTGATTTGCTTAAGCTGTAATATTTTGGTCACTGCCGTGATTCAGAAAAGGGACTAATGTTGATACTCATGCTAGGGAGTATTTGATTTTAGTTAGTTTGCATTGCTTGTTTTTGCTTGACTCGTGGAAGATTAAGGTTTCATACTTTAATGGAATGTGTCTTGTGAAAATCCAACTATGTGAAAATTAAGTTCCAAAACTTTGCTGAAACTATAGCCGTCTAAGGGTAGAAGTTCTATTTGCAAGTAAGGATTTCCATGGGAGAGTGGATTTGAGAAAATAATGTTTTGGGAAATCCAACTATGATTTTATTTTTGTGGTTTTGATAATTTGTTTTGAAACATTTAGGAAATAGTAAAACTAACTCATCCCGTGAACCAGGTGTGGAAATTTGTCAAAGACATAATGAAAAACTGGGTGCTGTTAAATTTAACAGGTTTTCAAACTGTAAATAATATCAATCAACACTGTCAATGAAGAAATTGCTTACCGTTGACAAGAAACTGCTGCACAAGCATTAGCATTTTGATCTATTCATTAATCTTTTGCTAACTTATAAAATAATAAAAAAATTCATGGTTATTTGAACAAATGTTCTGTATACTTGAGCTGTGATTGTATCAGTTTAGCAGCTTTTATGAGAATATACTAAGCAACTGTTTCATTTAGATATGAAAATGCCAGCTTTTATAAGAATATACTTGAGCTTTTATAAGAATATACTTAGCAACTGGTTCAAGTTATAGGAACCAACAATCCTTTCTTTTGACTGTGTTGCAGGAGATTACTTCTTGCAATTTATTCAAAGCCTTTCAAATATAGGTTATCTCCTATATCCGTCCTTTTCCAGTTGGAATTATATATGGGCTGAGGCACCCTTTCATGGGAGGTGTAGAGGATGATGAACCAGTCTCAAAACGCATGAAGCTATCCTCTGAAGAACTGAGAGGCCTTTCCAACGGTTCATCTTTGCCTGAGCCCTTGGTTGGCTTATCAAGAGACTTAATGGCCCGGCCCCTACCATCTGAAGGGGATGAAGGTGTTGTTGGTTCAAAAGGAGTCATTAAAAGAGTGGAATTTGTTCGTATCATAGCTAAGGCTTTATATTCTCTTGGTTATAAGAAGAGTGGTGCTTATCTAGAGGAAGAGTCAGGGATATCTTTACACTCTCCTTTGGTTGGTGATTTTACACAGCAGATTCTTGATGGGAAATGGGATGAAAGTGTTACCACATTGCAGAATATAGGTCTACCAGACGACAATATTGTTAAGACTGCCTCATTTTTAATATTGGAGCAGAAGTTTATTGAACTCTTGCACGATGAAAAAGTGATGGATGCTTTGAAGACATTGAGAACTGAGATTGCACCCCTTTGCATTGATAATTGTCGAGTCCGCGAACTTTCTTCACACTGTGTTCTAGTTGGGTCTCCCAGTAAAAAAATTGTCACAGGAAAGTCTCGATCAAAACTATTGGAAGAATTGCAGAATTTGCTTCCCCCAACAGTAATGATACCTGAAAGAAGATTGGAACATTTGGTTGAGCAGGCTCTTCACTTGCAGAAAGAGGCTTGCCTATTTCATAACTCCCCTGATAAGGAAATGTCATTATATACTGATCATCAGTGTGGAAGAGATCAGATTCCTTCTCGAACGTTACAGGTTAGGTTTCGTCCATCTTATTTGTTGTTGTTAGCTATAATAGGAACTCTGTGAATTGTGGTCTGACAATAATACGAAAGTTGTGCCTATGTGTTTGTTGGTTATTGATTTCTGTGCTATAACCAGGATTAACTTGGATATGTCATTATTATCACTTGTAATGTATCACTGATATAATCAATTGTTACGCTGACAAACTTGCTCATTGTGCACGTATTTGTACTTGTTTCCTTCTGCTACCATGTAGAGGGCCATCTTTAGGCTTAATCTAGATTATAGTTATTCGTAGTTTTCTAAGTCTCTTCTGTGGCTGTATGTGCTAATAATTCTTTTCGTTTTCATTGTTTAGGTGTATTTTGTGGAGCTTTGTTCTAAATGTTATATTTACTTGCTCTGAAACAGATATTACAAGAACACAGTGATGAAGTGTGGTTTTTGCAATTTTCTCATAATGGGAAATACTTGGCTTCATCGTCCAATGATCGCTCGGCAATCATATGGGAGGTAAACCTTGTTCAGTTCAAGTATAGATTGTATCTGCACAGAATATATGGCATATGTTATTACACGTGATCTGGACCGGTTTAATATGTAATGGTCACCTTAGAAGTCCCTTAATAACCAGTTTTTTTTTTCGGAATTTGTCATCATTGTAAAATGAAGAAATGGATTGTGTAACAGCCTGGTACATAATTGGGATAGGACTTTTGATCCTTGCTGTCAATTGTTGATTATATTAGGCTTTTATGTACGTGCTCACTGCTCAGGAGTTGGGGAGCAATCATATGTGGTTGTTGATTATTTATCCTTTCTTAGTCGTTTCTGTCAAACACTTTCATCTTAATGGACTTTGATTTTGATTCTTTTTATAGGTTAATGCCAATGGTCTTTTATCCTTGAAGCATAGACTCTCTGGGCATCAGAAAGCTGTCTCTTCTGTTTCATGGAGCTCGGATAACAGTCAGCTTCTGACCTGTGGCGTAGAGGAAGCTGTCAGGCGGTGGGATGTCTCGACCGGTGAATGTCTCCATGTTTACGAAAAGCCTGGTCTAGGTGTGATTTCATGTGGGTGGCTTCCATTTGGAAAATCCATCATCTGTGGGTTAAATGACAAGAGCATCTGCTTGTGGGAATTAGATGGGAAAGAGTCACTCTGTTGGAAAGGGCATCGGACGAGTAAGATTTCTGATCTTGAAATAACAAGTGATGGAAAGCAGATTATGAGCATCCGAGAAACTGCAATACTAATATATGAAGATGAAGAACGTAGTAAGATGATCGAGGAAGATCAAACTATAACTTCGTTTTCATTATCAAGGGATAATAAATTCTTGCTGGTTAATCTTCTGAACCAAGAAATACATCTATGGAACATAGAAAGTGACGCCAAGCTTGTCGCCAAATACAAAGGTCACAAACGCACCCGATTTGTTATAAGGTCATGTTTTGGTGGTCTAGAGCAAGCTTTTATTGCTAGTGGCAGTGAGGACTCACAAGTAAGGATTCTTATATTTCTTTCTGAATTCAAATTATGTTAGTAATCTTGTCCTTGATTGTCATGAAGGGTTATGATATCGTACTGCTAATGGGGGCTTCATATAGTTGTTACCATTGTTTATTCTGCAGTAATGTTTGTGCATCACACAACTCTTTTCATCTGATTTTACTTTCCTTTTCTTCATGCCTAAACATACTTAATTTGTTACAACTTATAATCATCATACATTTTGGGGACTCCTTGGACGACCTGTCTTTGGTGGTCACTCAACTTTGCAGTCAAATCTGACCTTTCTAGTTCTGGATGGTATTTAGATGTTACCTTTAATTGTCAATCTATTTGAAGATGAAATTCATTTGTTACGTATTGACAATATTTGCAGGTTTACATATGGCACAGAAGCTCAGGAGAGCTCATAGAATCTTTGCCAGGTCATTCCGGAGCTGTTAACTGTGTGAGTTGGAATCCAGCAAACCCCCACATGTTGGCATCAGCAAGTGATGATCGTACTATTCGAATATGGGGCTTGAGCGAGCTGAAAAGGAAGCACAAGGAGACGCACAGCAATGGCATCCACTACTGCAACGGAGGAACTTAAAAGAGGCTAAGAACCTTCAACCATGAGCTCTACAAATTCTTCTATCCTCAATCATTGCCTTTTCTTTGTATATACTTTGTTCTAGTCTCAAGCAAGACATTCATATCAAACAAACATGTTAATTGTGCATCGACTTTCTGACAATAAATTTGTTGTTTCATTGCACAGTTGATGTGCCCCTGAAAATGTTCATTCATCCTCAGTTGATTACAAATCAACTTTCATATCATCATTGGTTAGGTCTTAAAATGTGTTTCTAAACCCGTTGAACAGTATGATGATTATATTGTTTGTCATTTGTGCCTGACTTCTGAGCTTTGGTGTTTACTTGCAAATGTTGTCAAAAGTTATCAGCAACATACATAGAATCTGCAATGTCTATACTACTTGTGCAGTTGCTATAATGCTAATGCATTTTCATCATCATCATCTTATTGTTTTTCATTTGTTCATGTTCAATTCTACAAGACTTTCTGAGCTTTATTTGAGACAAGTCAATGGCTTAAAACTTTACTGACTGAACTGAGAGAGAGACAGATTAGAGAGTTCCAGCTCATTACAAAAGGGTCCTTAGTTCTTGCATGTAAACAAATATCCACAAAGCTCTCCTTCCCTCCAACCAAACTCCTCTTGCTGAAACTCAAAACACAAGAATCATACAAACCCTTTTGCTGTTGATTCACATTCAAGCAACACTGAAAGAATTTGCAGTGCTCTCTACAAACTTCTTTGCTCCCTTGAACCATCTCTTGTCGCCGGCTTGCGCCTTGCACATGTAAAGCTTCCCATCACTCACAGTGGCTGTAACTATTTGGTGCTTCCCTCCTTCATCTCCATCAGCTGTCCTGGTCAGCACTGAAACATAGTAGTACTGTTTCCCTCCAACCACAGGAGTCGCAGTGTCGAGCACATTTGCTGTTGCCACACTCCCAGAGTCGAAACCACCCTAAACGCACAACATTTTATGGTAAACAACAAGCTTACTTAACTATACATTGCTACAATAATTTGTTAGTAAATTCAATTTACCTCAGAATCTGTACTGCCAAAGTAGGCTTGTTTTCCTAGCAGAAAATCAACCTGCGAAAACCCGAGTCAGACTTAGAGGGTGTTTAGATTAGCTTTTCGGAAACAGATAGAGAGAATTTGAATATACTTTAGTCAGGAATTCTTCAGGGGAACCATAGTCAGTGATGGATTTCTTGTCAGTGGGAGTGACAGTGACAGTGACATTGCTGGTGACATCAAAGTTGTCCTCATATCTCAGAACCTGACCTGGGAACTCCACCTCCTTGCTAGGGTTCCATTTTGCTGGAATCAAAATCTTGAATCCATCTCCAACATATGGCAAGAAATCTGTGTTTGTCTTTGGCTTCCCAAACACATTAGCTGCACAAATCACCACAAAATTAAGTTAACTAGTCTTAACTCGCACTTAGGATTATCTAGGCACAACAGTAAAGTGGTTGTCTTCTGATACCAAGATCACGAGTTTGAATTGACAACCCTAAGGAATTCTCCCCGGCGTCACACTGTTTGAAAGATCGTGCACTAAACCATCATCTACTACTGCAAGGATATTGGTACAAGCTTACTTGCACGACCACAATCCTCTCCCCCATTCTCACAATGTTGAGAGGCTCGTGCTCTGAACTCTCACCTACTACAAGGATATCGGTACAAGTTTAAGTTAGCGCACTTAGATCTCTTTCTCATCCTCACAACGTTGGGGGGTTCGTGCCCTGAACTCTCATATACTACTACAAGGATAGAGGCAGGCTATTATAGAACCTCTAAGTAATTCTCACACGAATAACACAACTGAGATTGGAATCTGCGAGAGGTTTAGTGTCTCAACAAGTTATAACCGTTAACTATGTCGGATTTAAAGACAATACAACTAGTCCGTTGACCAAATGACTCGATGTTATATCATTGCTATTGAACCCAATTTACTGAATAGAGATAAGGTTCAATGTAGTATAAACAAGCGTTCGCCTACCTATGATACATTGATTGTTTCATATAGTACACATGAATTGTGACAAAGGGCAAAATTGTAATTTTATGAACATTTAAGAAAAAGTAGAGGATTGAGCTATAGCATAGGAGTGGAATTGTAGTACCAGCTTCACCATAGGCAGCATCAGCAGGAGAGACCTTGGAGCCAACAGCTGCAGTTCCAATGAGGACAGTGAGGGCCAGGCGGCGAGAGACGGAACCGGCGGCGGCGCCGTCCTCTTGCTTCTGGGCCTTGCAAACCAGCTGGGATGGCTTCATGGTGGGGACAGGGGGGCGCTGAGGAGATGGTGAGGATCTAGTGAGTGCATGGTGGTGCAAGAAACATGTAGTAGCTGTGGAAGCCATTGTTTTTTGCTCTAACTTTGAACCCAAAGGATCAGTACTATGAGCTTTTCTGTTTTGTTTTGCTTTAAAACTGTTTGGCAAGAGTGTTTTGTTCTTGTGGCTATTGTTGGTGGTGTTTTTTGTGAGATGTGTGGAAGAGAAATGGCTGAATTGGATTATGGGATGTGGCAAGTGGATTGCATTTTTGATGTGGGGATAAGGCTGTGGAGGCTCTCATTGGTGCCACTTGTCAACCACACTCCTCTTTGGTCCAGTTCAATTTCCATGTCATTCTTCTTCTTTTTTTCTTTTTTGATCATTGGAGAAGAGTATGGAAGCACAGGTGTAAACTATGCATCCTTATCTAAGGTTAGCCAATCGTGTTGACATTTTGTGCTTGTGTCTTGCTATAAATTCAATGTGTGTGATGTGATGTAAGTCATAATTAACACGACATGTTTAATTAAAGCTGATGTTTAAATCTGTTATGTTATAGGTAAAAAATGTGTTGTATAGATGAACAATGTTCCTAAGGGTGTTGAAACACATATGCACGAGTATAAAATAATGAACATAAAACACTAATTGTTTTTTAAATTTTTCTGGAAATGATATTTTTTATGGATGGAGCATTGAATTATTAATTTAAGCTATAGTTTATTAGTTTTAAATGCCCAAAATGTCAGTCACCATCTTAGACATATAAACATGTAAACATTATTGAAACAAATGGTAGAATATGTCAAAATCAACCTTATTACTGCAGATTACTGGGTGAATAATTGAAGGTTCAACTAAAAATAAGACTGTTGTCAAACCATACTGGGCATTTTTGCATTTGGGCCCTATTTGAAGACTACTGGACAGCCAGTAAGAAATAATTGGGCCTTTCTGAGGGCCCATCATGGATATTGTTTATTTGCTTCCACAAATCCCAACTACTCAAAATTCAATTTCGTTCTCGCAATAATCAATTTTTTTAAATCTCGAAATGTGATCGTATGTGGTTTTAACTTTACTATGAACTTTTTAACGAGCCAAAATGACTCTTAAAAATGTCACGTCCCACCTTATGGACTATTTATCTAACTTCCTAATTTGCTACAATACTTAAATGTGATTTGTGAGATAATCTTATGGTAAATATACCAATCATGTCATGTGTAATGTGTAAGCCACTTAGGCCTAAGCCTCTACAAAGTGCATGTGCTATGTGATGTGACTGCACTGCCCATACTATATGCATGGGTTATGGGATTTATAGTTAGTTGGGTATTTGAATGTTAGCTATTAATATTATCTACAACTTTAATTTGTATGGCTCATGTTCTCCTCCACTATATTCAAGCCCTCACATACTTTTTAGCATTTTTTCCCCCAAAAATAAAATAAAGAGACAAGGAAAGAAAATATGCACTTTCAAAAAGAAATTCATATGTCACACCAAATCTCCCAACTTAGAAAACTAATCAATCTATAATAACATGAATAACTTTTGATGACACCTTAAAGTTCACATCAAACATCAAAATTACACATGTCTAGTAAAATAATGACTCCAAATAATTTTTAAATAATAAAAAAATTCGAATAAAAAATAAAAAATAGGTAGTTAAGTTGAAAAAAAGTTGTGTAATAAAAAAATACATGTAAAGAAACAAGTGGATATTGGGGCGGCTTTCAAGTTTGGTACACGACCGTCAAAACGAGCCTGTGCAGTGCAGGCAACAAACGACGGCGCAAAAATAATTCGTCTAAACTGCAGAAACAGAGTGAAGTGTAAATCGAAACAGAGAAAAATGATTGGTTTTTTGGTATATTTTAGTCCAACAAATGGGACATTCTTGTTTATATGCTCTGTGTCTGTGGTCAGTGATGGGCTAGTCTTGTACGTACAGAGCTGTAACTCTCTCTCTTCACGCAATTCAACCAAGTTTTTTATTACCCACAAACCTCTCTCTTCTTTACTTGCTTTTTCTCTATGCAAGTTCATTAATTTCTCTACCTACACTGGTCTCGTATTTATCGCAGCAACAAAATAAATTAGAAACCCACCAATCCATTACCTGATTCGTTTCTTTTTTCTCTCGGAACCGTAGTTTTTGCCTTCTGGTTCGTGCTTCGACCTCCTTATCTATTTGTCTTTGTGCTAAATTTTTAATCTTTTGATGATGTCTATCTGGGTTTGGTGTTGAGCAAGTGCATGACAAAAGTGGATGGTGCTGGATTGATTTTGGGTTTGTTTTGTTTTTGCTTTGTGTTAGGGTTCTAGACGTGGGTTTTGGCCTTCTGGGTTGTTTCAATTGTTTAGTTTCGAGTATTGCATGTGTTAGATTTGATTTTGGGTTGTTTTTTCTGTGAACCTTAATTGATTGGTTCATTTTGAGTTCAGGCTGTTGTTTTGGACCAATTTGTGAACTTTAATTTATTTGTTTCTTAAAAGGTTTAAACTTTAAAGTAATTGGTCTTAGGAGATTATTAGTTATGATTGATCTTTGGTTGTTTCCTTTGCTGTTTTGTTTGTGCTACTGTGTATATATCACTTTGTTTATTGCTTCAATTCTTTGAAGATTTTTGCTTTTAAT
>JAYMSZ010002610.1:0-11737 GCA_036897665.1 Pelargonium citronellum
AAAAGGGGCAAATTCGTTATTCTACACCTTAGTTAACTGCGTTAGTGACATAACTGCAAACTATAGGGTAGCCAAAAGTACGAAAACGAACCAAATGGACCCCAAGTGAAAACATACCTTACATAAGGGTAGAAACTGTAATTTCCACTAATTATAAATTGTGAAACTTCCGGCGGACAGTGAGGACGGAGCACCACTCCCACGCTGCCACGTTACATCTTCGACCAACAAAATATTGCTTGCTTGCTATCCAACCAACAATTACAAATGACCTTCCTCCTACTCACTAACTTACGCCATTTCTCTCCTCCCTGCTATTTTACGCTTCCGGCCTCCACACCATCCAATCACTACAGACTCCCAAATCATCTCTCTGTTTTTAGCTTCTGCAAATGATTTCTTCAAGGCATTTTCTCAGTTCTTGTCGCTGTGTATGGTATGAATTTGTTGATTTTCTGTGGTTTTGATTCACTTAATGTCACTAGGTCACTGTGATCGGACAAGATCCGAATCATTGATGTACCTTTTTACTGGTATTTGCAATCAAGAGACTCTAGAAATTTACTGACGTTTTGTTCTAGATTTTTCTTGCTTCGTGATACTGTTCCATTTATACCTCTTCTTTAGATTATTCTAATTTATCTCCCCTGTTGGCTTTAACTGGAACGTCAGCTTTAATTTGAGTTGAGGTTTTGGGTAAGTTTTTGTGATTACAACATCAGTCTTTTTTGTTGCGCATGTTTGTAGTATGTACATTAGTGAAATGAGTTTAGATGAGCAATTTAGGTTCAATATTGCAGCTTTATATGGAGTTATCGTGCTCATGTGGCATTCTGATATGATTCAAGAATTTATTTTATGAGATAGTGTTATCACACTTTGCCTCAGCTAGCCTGCCTGGTTGATTAGGATTGAATCATCATGTGAATTTTTGGAATTACTCCATCACTTGGAAAGTATTATTGTGCCAGACTTCTTTTCCTTACTTTGTGCGTCATTTTTCTCCTTTTTCACTTGCAGCACTTACTTATAGTCTGGTGTAGCATTTGAAATGCATGGATCCACACAATGTTTTAAAATTGTATGGTTATAGTTATCTGGCTGGATTTGACTTGTACAGTGCAAATGTGCAATTGGTGATAGTATACGACTTTTCTGATTGCGCAGTTGATCACATTGTTCTTCACCAGTTGACCTACAATCCTGCCAGCAAATAACTATCATGGCCCCCATGTTGCTTCGACTCATGTTTGCATCCTTTGTCTTCTCGAGCTTTGTGGATAATGGAAATGCAGGGATCACAAGTACTTTTATTCGAAACGAGTGGCCGTCTGTTGACATCCCTATTGACAATGAAGCATTTGCAGTGCCCAAGGGTCACAATGCGCCTCAACAGGTTAGTGTTAATATTTTCAACTCTTTTGAAGCTCTAGAGAGCTCTGGCTAGAAAACTGTAGGGAAAATGTGCACCCCTTGATTGCATTTTATTTGCTCCCAATGTACACTTAAGAAAAATTCAGCACCAGTCTTAATTCTTACTACTTGGGGAGTTGGGGTATTCTACATAATTCCTTTTCAGTTTTCACCATTACACCCTAGCAATCATGTCATTACTCATTACCTCAACCAACTACACAATTCATTTTGGATCTCACTTTCTACTGTAGTGTCTAATTCACTTATATACCACTAGTTTGATTACCGCATGTCACTACTTTGGTACTGCTTCTTGAGTGGAGGAAGTGAGGTACAATAAAAACTACTGGTCCATAATGGCCTTTGACACATGTGATGTGCTAATTGTTGTCTTCCCAGTGTAAAATTTTCCAGTTCATTTGCTAGCAAGCCAAGTGACCTAGTTATATATTATGAATCATGGCTTTCGTTTTAGAAACCTTGAAGTTCTTAGAATCAGATGAAAGTGAGATGAGCTGATCATCTGTTTATATCTTTATTATAGTTCCTTTTTTATAAGTAATTTAGTTCCACTTCTTTCTAACTCATTTGAGGGGTCATGATGTCATCCCTACTTTGATTATTTTATAGGTGCATATCACTCAAGGTGACTATGATGGGAAGGCAGTTATTATTTCGTGGGTGACACCGGATGAACCAGGTTCTAGTAATGTACAATATGGCAAGTCAGATAACAAATATGCCTTTACTGCAGAGGGGACAATGACAAACTATACCTTTTACAAGTATAAGTCTGGTTACATCCATCACTGTCTTGTTGATAACCTTGAGGTAATAATGCTATAAAATTATTAGAAGTATTATTTTCATGTTTTACTTTTATTATCTCTTTATTTCAGATAAATTGCTAATTCCAAGCATTTGAAATCTCTATATGAAAGTCTTTACGTAATTCTGTATCAGTGATTTTAAGAAGATTTTCTGGGTTCTTTTGATATGTCATATGATCTTTGACGTATCCCTTATGCTTAAAACTATGTAGATGTGAAATCTTCATTGATGTTGTGGTTTTGATTAATTAGAGCCATGCTTCTTTAGCTTATTTATGTAATCCATTGGTTTCTTGTATTTTAGTATGACTCCCAGTACTATTACAAAATTGGAGCTGGTGATTCTTCTCGAGAATTTTGGTTCCAGACACCTCCAAAGGTTGACCCAGATGCTCCTTACAAATTTGGAATTATTGGTGAGTTGTTTCTATAGAACTTAAAATTTCCTGATGGGCAAAGGCATTAGTAGATCATTGTATCATCTACAGAACAAAAGATGTAAAGAAGTCTGAAACCTTAACTACTGCGGTTGACTACAAATTTTCTGTAGTACCTATATGCTCTATGAAAAGCCATTTCCTTCTCTAATTGTGATCTGCTTTTGCCATTGCATTGACCTACATTCTTCTTTGCTTTCCTCTTGTCCTTTGTAATGCCTTTGATTTGATTAAGTATCTATTCCATATAGATGTTATCTTTCTTGGCTTTTCTTGTTTCGTAAAATGACTTTCTTCCATTCAATCATCTATGGGCACCATCTCCACTATCTTCTACAGATGCATAGATCTATCATATCATGATTTTTTGGGGAATATGATTACCATGTCTCTCAAATATTTTTTTATTGAATAATTATCATGATTACATGTTTGTTATATGTTACAGGTGATTTGGGCCAGACATATAATTCACTTTCCACTCTTGAACATTACATGAATAGTGGAGCTCAAGCTGTCCTATTTGTTGGAGATCTATCCTATGCTGATATATATCAGTACAACGACATTGGCATGCGATGAGATTCATGGGGCCGTTTCACTGAGCAAAGTGCAGCATATCAACCATGGATTTGGTCTGCTGGAAATCATGAGATAGAATTAATGCCTCACATGGTAAAATATTTAACATGTATTACCATTGAATTTGTCTGCATTCTGCTGATACTTTGTGCCTATGTCTATTTTACATTACTATATATGGTCTGAAAGTGAATGCTCACAGATTATTTTCAGATTGTTATATCCTTGTGTTCTGACATAACTTTTTTTTTTTGGTCATGCTTTAAGCTTAGAACAGTTTTCAGAAAGTATTTTTCAAATTTCATGCTAAGCTATCTTATCTACTTGTTGGAACATACATTATGACTATCTGTCGATATAGAAATGTGATTTTGCTTATTCACCTTCATTTTAATTTCTAATTGAGTTTCATAACTTTATTCAGGGGGAGGTAGTTCCTTTCAAATCCTTTCTTTATCGATATACTACACCTTATAAGGCCTCTCATAGCACGAACCCTCTTTGGTATGCCATCAGGCGCGCATCCGCTCATATAATTGTGCTATCTAGCTATTCTCCATTTGGTAAATTATCTTTCCCAATCTTTTGTTAACTTCTTATATTTGTGGGTTTTTAAATGTAACTTTATATAGGACTAGAAGGGTGAAGGATAAAATCATGGCTTCTATTAGAACCTCAGGATCAGTCAATTTAGGAAATTTATATTAACAGACCAAAGAAATAACCATGTTGTTTATCTCTGTCTCAGCTCGCCCATTGTTAACAGGGAATGATTACGTAATGTAGTTAAAGACACATGCAGTTAGTCGCTAATATTACAAGTGAAAGATGCTAGTATGCTATCAAGTAGTGAAATTCATTTAATCATGTTTCAAATATCTAACAACTCTAAGTCTCTAACGATGTATTGGGCATGATAGTTTGAAAGATACTTTTGACATGGCAGTAAAATTTGGTGCTTTAATCACTATATTTTGGTTTAGCTGCCTTTTCATTCTTAATATTACAAGACCAAATCAACTAAAAGCTTAAGTTCATAGTTGAAGGCCCTATTTTAACTTCATACTCTAATACACTCCCTCACGTGCAAACCATGGTCCATGCACAAGTTATCATTTTGCCTTGCGCTAGAATCTTTTTTATAATCAAGGTGGCAGCTGGACTCTAAGCCTCTAACTTCTGACCTCTAGGTCTAGAAGGCTTTGATACCATCTTAGTTGAGTTGGTCCTCTGTGTGACATCAGAGCCTCCTAGATGTAGAGGCCACAACTCTGATTAGAAAAAATGTTAAAAGTCCAGCACAAGGGAAGAAGAAGACTGCATGGACCACATGCAAAGTGGTAACAGGCTTGCACGTGAGGTGACATATTATATTATGAAGCTAATATTGGGCCTTCAACTATCTTAGTTCTGTATGTTTGTTGTGGTCGACCCAAGTAGATTCAGATGAGATCTCCAGACTGAAATTCTACTGTATTCCCCCTTTCTGTTTCCCCTTCCTCACATCCAAAACTAACCACATGAATAAACAAGTAAACAAAAGATTCCAGATTCATACACCAACTAGAGCATGTAATATTTTCAGTTTAGAAATAAATCTCTCATAGTTGCATGATGATGTTAGACAGTTCAAAATACAGGAATACTTAGCTTGTCTCTATATCTTACATCAAGATTTGTTGAACCTTTTGACAGTAAAATACACACCTCAGTGGGAGTGGCTCAGAGAAGAACTTAAAAGGGTAGACAGGGAGAAGACACCTTGGCTCATTGTTCTTATGCATATCCCGCTCTACAGTAGTAATGAAGTACACTTCATGGAGGGTGAAAGTATGCGAGTAGTCTTTGAGGAATGGTTCATCCATTACAAAGTTGACTTGATATTTGCAGGCCATGTTCATGCTTATGAAAGATCAGTATGTCTCTCACTCTCCATTTCTCTTCTGTTTTTTCATGTCCTCTTACACTATCCACTGTGATGGTTGTTATAATCATCTTACACGTTTTGAATTGGGGAATTTTGTAGTTGGCTACCTTTGCATCTGTGGATATCATGCATTGTCATGATTTTATAACTTGAGGATTCATTGCCCAATAGGTTGTAGATTTTCCTAAACACAAGGACATCCATACAAGGGTACACAGATCTTTAAGGGTCTTCAGGCAAAGGATCTCTTATGGTCAACATGCTTGAGGACGTTTTCGTTTCCAATAAATCATAAACAATACTAGGGGGAAAACAGCAAAACTAAACTTGTTATGGAATGTTAAATTAGTGAAAGTTGAGATGTGAATGACTAAAAAATGGGAATAAAACACTGCACAGTATAGAAATCTTGATGAAAGCACTTTGTTTTGATATCTAAAATATAAGTCTTCTGCTTTTAATACTTGACCAAAGTGTCTTGATTAGTTTCTACCTTTTTGTTTCACTTTTGTTGGCAAAGTTGTTGAAATTCTTGATGAATATATGATTTATATAATTCAATTCCATTTCATATGGAAAAGGAAAAAAAAAAATTAAGAAAGCATTAGTGTGCAGGTGTGGTTTCAATTCCATTAATGAGACTTTCCTCTCAACTTGGATTAACAGCCACCAATTTGTGTTGAAATGCCGTTCCAGACAGATTCTCATGAAAATATATTTTCATTTTTATTTCAGTATCGAATCTCAAACATACACTACAACATATCGAGTGGTGATCGTTACCCCATACCAGACAAGTCAGCTCCTGTTTATATTACTGTTGGAGATGGAGGAAACCAGGAAGGCCTGGCTGGACCGTGAGCTATTAACCTTTACATTGAAGATAAATAATACTAAAAACATCATTTTTTGCAGATTGAGTCTAGGACCTCTAGGTTTAACAATTATCTTATTCGTTGATTTGCAGCTTCAGGAGCCCACAACCAGACTATTCTGCATTCCGAGAATCCAGTTATGGCCACTCTACATTGGAAATAAAAAACAGGACACATGCAGTTTACCACTGGAATCGCAATGATGATGGGAAAAAAGTGGAAACAGACTCGTTCATGTTACACAATCAATACTGGTAAGTACAGTTCCTCCTGCTTTTTTTCTGCCCAAGTAAGAGCAGTAGCAAGGTAGTATGCTGTATACCAGGCAGGCATAACAGGATGCTCTTTATGATAAGGTACAAATGAAAAATGAAAAATGCTAACCATCTACCGCCTCACCTCATGACAAAAGAATAAGCAAAAGACAGTTTGAAAGTAAAATATCAAATTAATGAAAATGAATAGGTTTCAATTTATTAGAAGCCAAGTCTCATCGTTTCCACTCTAGAGGTACTGAAAGCATCATTAGAGAAGGAAAATTTGTGTTTCTAACTTAGCTTTATATTTTCTAGGCGTTCAACATTCAAAATATGTTAAATATAAAATATAAACTTGTATGATGGTTCTTACCCCACAGGGAATCTTCCACCACATAGAACTTAACATGTAATTACCTATCTCTTCTAGCCTAATCAGGTATGATCAAGAATGAAATTCAGGTGGTTGAAAGTCTTTGTTCTTGATAGTAACTAACCAGTTCTTTAGGAAGAATTTTGAAAAACCTTTTTCTGGCGCTATGTGTATTGCGGTGTTTCTTGTTTGTTTACCAAAGATAAATGGTGTGTGACACAGGGCAAGCAATTTGAGGAGAAGAAAACTGAGGAAGCATTACCTAAGGAGAGTGGTTGACCAGTATGTGAGTTACTAGGAAATTGCAACAGCTTTAGCTACAATGGCGCAACTGTGGACGTATTTAGCAAGAAGATTGGATAAAATTCATTCCGGTGCTATCATCTGAAGAGTAACTCTTTGTCCGCGAGCTATTGATTTCAAATAAACATCTAAACCAAATGCTCATTACACTACATTGTTTCATCTATCACGCAACCAAACAACTTGTAGTTCATGTTTTTATGTAAAAAATTATGTTTGTAAATTGATCTCTTACACTGTTTATTATTGGTAGCTTGAGCAACCAGTGGGACTCAGAAACTCAAAGACCTACATAATGATTTGAGAGAAGTTTCGTGGAAAAATAAAATACAAGAGAATAGATGTACCAAAAGCTGAAGAAAATGCTTCCGAAACCTGAACTGTGCAAGTGTGTTTTGAATTTTTACAAAGTTTAACGTAAGGATGATCTTCGTAGTTTGTACACATTTTGTAGACTCGTGTCTTGAGACTCCGACAGAATTGTCCAGAACCTAATTATCACGATAAATTGGTTGTGGCATCCACTTGAGACTCAAATTCAATTTCCCGGATTTAGCACCATCAAGAGGGAAACTATCGGTGTACTCCCCTTCCATGATAACCCTAGTCAGTGTCAAAATGCATCTTCCCATGTAATCCTGCATGAATTACAAGACAAGGGTAAGTAAATAGTTGATCGGAAAATGAATCTTGGTCATAGATTTCAAGATGATATATATATATATATATATATAGTTTTACTTTTACCTTTCCAAATGTGTCATGGTCATAGACCTCAAGGATCAGCATATCATGCAATCCATCCTCAACAACAAAGTCAAAGGTTTGATCCCAAATAGGATTTAAGCAGTCATTCACAACCTGATGAAAAAAAATGGAGAGCATTATGCACACGATATCTAGACATGCAATGCAATGCAATGAGCGGGATAGGATTCCTATTTATCAAAAGCTTACCCTTGTTTGTTTTTTGACATCTGATTTCTTCATGGTGAGTATAACAAAAGGATCAGCCTTCCCCAACAAATCTACCTGTGGCAACTCTTCTGCAGATATCACCGTGACACAAAGTACTCCTCTAATAATAACCTCCCTTTTCCTCGGTACCCCATCTCCATTCTCAGTGCCTTCCGTTCCATTTGCCCCACTTTTCAGAACCTTCTCCAAGGATGTCATTGCATACTGAGGAGCAAAGGGATTCATAAAACCATTTTCCATCCCAAAAGGACAGTACAAAAGCTCCAAATGCACCTAAATTTTACATTTTCATAAATCAATTCGATTTGAACATGATATCTTAAAGCTACAAGTAGAATAGGAAGAGGAAAAAAGAAAATGAAAGCAATTATACCCTCTCTCGTATATGTTTGTAAGTAATACTATATTTTCATCCAGAAGGAGAAACGGTTACCTGCCCCCTATCTTTAGTATCTCTCTGGAGCTCCAAATCTTTGACCAAATTCAACCACACATCTTTCACTTTACCCGGCTCAAGTTGGTTCAGCTTTACTTGAACACATCCTAGGAGCTCAGATGCCTGAAGACCTTCATCATCATAAAGTTTTACCACCAGGTGTTGAGTGGATATATCTTCAACGATAAATTCAAAGTGTTCGTTCCAGATAGGATTCAAGTCATTGTTCTGAAATTTAACAAGAAAAAAAATAAGTTTTTGTATTAAATAAATTTCTAAACAAAAAATGCAAGTAAATATATGACACAAAAAAGGGTAATTACTAGCTTACAATTGTTTTGCTGGTTTTCATGCGGTCATGTAAAGGGCGCACATACAGTACAGCATAAGGATCAGATTTCCCAATGAGGTCTTTATTTGTCAAACCCTTCGCTTGCACAAGCTTCACCTCTAATGTTCCAACAGGCTTTAACTCCAGGTCACTTAACCACCAAAAGAGAAGAAAAATCAATTGCTAAGAAGTAGAAAAGAAAACGTGTAATCATACTAAATAGTAAACAGGCATTTCCATGACCCCTATTGCATATTCATGTGAGGTATACCATTGTTTAAGAATCTTCATCCAGCAATAAAGATGATGATGGTTTTAATTAACTGTTCAACACCCTTCACTATATATCAACATACCTGTAATCCCCAGGCAAAATGGGAATAACTTTCCGTACAGGCCATGTTATAGAATCTTCAATCGCATCCCGTATTGTCCCCTGGAAGATGAATTGATCATTTTCAGTAAATCTTAAATATATTTATAATAGAGCAGGAAGTCTCAGCCACTCTCAAAAACCTTTGGATCTGATGGCCGCTCTAGCCCAAAAATACATTGGGCGGGGTATGCATCATAACTTCATAAGTTATGAGGTGGCATCCTTTTACTGGTTTGGCTCACTCTCAGCCCTTAATTAAGTGGCTGAGATTTTTTTTTTCTCTTTATAATAGTCAAAAGTGCAAAATACCCCAACAATTGTAATCTTCAAAAAACTAAAACCTTGTGAATCAAATTGCCATCTAAAAGAACCCGAGTCATAACCTCACCAAAAAAAAACAAATAAATGCATTTGCACTAGAAAATGTATGTGCACGCAACCTCGCATGAACAATCAGAATCAGATTCGACCTCATTTTATAGGGTTTCAAACACTGTGGCATTCACCCAAGTTTTTCTAAATGTAATAATCCAGTATAGACATCATTTGACCTTAAGACAACATAGTTACGACCATTTTCTTGATCTGGTGTGTACATTGATCAAGTTAAACTTATATAGATATGATCAGTCTGCCATCAGATATGATATGTGGTATTGCAGTCCTCATTTTCGCATAAGACAAACAAACACTAAATATCAGGGTGCTTGAGCGTTTAATCATACATAATGATACAATCAACAAATCATCAAGTAAAATAAAGCATTAATGAACCTTATGATGGAATCTTACAAACCTCAATGGCATCAGAGACCCCAGGAATTGTTGATATGTCCCCGCCAACAACTTTAAGTGTAAAATCTAACTTCTTCTGCAAGCCACAAATTACAAATGTGTTGCATTATATGTACAGTGTTTGTCTAGTGTGCTTGAGTGTTAGTGTCTGTGTGTGTTTGTGTGTGTGCACATGTGCAAGAAAACTTTTCATTTCCTCACAATGAAGGTTTATAAAACTAAGACAGATACAATGTACCTTTTCTCTTAGAGAAAAACACACAGCTCCGAAGCAAGGAAACTCGTCAACTAGTGGCTTGAAGATCAATCTGAAAACCCCAGTGAATCCCATATTTTTAACCTAGACAAAAGCAAGTACTACACATCAACTAAAATCATATTTACATGAATGAAGGAAAATGTGAGACAATCATAAATGCAGCTATGTCTAAAATATCGTTTATATGTTGAAGAATGAATCAATAAAACTATTAAAACTTTCAATTATTTTCTTTCTTCCAATGGTCAAATTCTGAGGCAACTACTTACCAGCAACTCAGCAAGTGATCTCAAAGTTCTTGTGGTTATAAGGCCCATATTCGAAAATATTGATTTCTAATGGATATGGTTTGAAAGATAATTTAGTAATTACTCGGACGTAGAGCTAAACTACAGATTTTACTATCACCGTCCTTCAATTAGATAGTCAAACATAGATTAGACAGCAGTAGATGGAGACCAATCTTCGGAAATCATGATGGAGTTTCGACTATATAAGTATCATATAGAAGATATTGAGGATCATTTGAATGTATCAAAGGTTCAAATCCCACTGTCCACAATTAAAGTAATATGTATTATCGCCTCATTGGTCAAGTGGTTTAAGGCTTGGGTTCCATACGTGAGGTCTCGTGTTCGAGTCACCTCAAGGGTGAATGATATATATTTGTAGTGTGCGTGAGTTATATAATAAAAACTTTTATAACAAAAATAAGGGGTGCAGAGTAAATTACCTGAACAGGTAGTCCTACACCAAGTCTGGTCTTAATATCAAGAACTATACTTGAATTTGCATCCCACTGCATTTCCAGCTCCATGGTAACACCACTTTCATTATCTTCAAGAATGGAAACTCCTGAGGAATAAAATCAACTTTTATAAATTTGAATATAACGTGAGAGCATTGAAAGTTTCCTTCGTAAAGACATTATTGGCTACTAATGAAATACAAATAAAGGTTATGAAACCATATGCTATAAGCCTATAACTAAGTTATCTTAATGTAAGCTAGCTCAAACAGCCAAACAAGGCATAACAAAAATCAAATGCAAATCTCAAAAGTATTTTAAGAATTGACATGTCCCCTTTGTTTAAGTCTTAACAACAACAGCTATAAAGGTGCAATAACATCCCAAATGCCAAACAACTACATGTCAATATCCACCACGACCGGGCAACAATATCAAGTAAACTAACCTGTAAATTGTGGAGCAACAGTACCAAGAGTGAACTTGGAAAACTTGAGGGACGACAGTATAATCGGCCTATACGACTCGAGAACTGGCTCAACGGAAGCCTTAATTAGCTCCGATGCTGCCTGCTACACTCAAATTACAGTAACAAGGTCACTCACTCTCTTACCAACAACAAATCCAGAAAAAATAACTCTACTCAGTAACTAATTTCAGCATTGTGATACACTAGTTTATCAAAAACCCTGAACGTACCTCATTGACATAGGGCCAGATCTTGGTAAGGTGTTGGTCAAGCCATGTCAACTGTCACAAACACCAAAATCAAATCCACTACAGAAAATAACAATCTGGAAACAACAAGAGCTTT
>JAYMSZ010002611.1:0-11731 GCA_036897665.1 Pelargonium citronellum
TAAGGGTAAAATCGTCTTTTCATGCCAAACTAACGGTGTAAGTGACGGTGCAACATTTTGGAAAGTTCGGGGGTCCCAAAGTTCACCAAAAAACCTTAAGGTATCTAGTTGAAAAACATGTAAAGTACAGGGTATCCATCAGTATTTACCCCTATTTTTTCAAAAGGAGTATCATTCGTTAAGTGACATGACCGTTAATCAACATACCCGCAAGAAACTGCATTTACTCTCCTACATTACATGTTAAAAGTTTGTGTGTGGATATTTATAACTATTCATGCATTTTCTTAAAGTTGACTCTGTTTATTTTCTTTGTAATTATTTATTTGGCATAAAGAGTGGAATTTTCCTTTTACATTGTTTGTTTGTGGATATTCATATGCTGTATTTTTTTTTTTTTTCCGATTTCCCCTACACTGCCATGATCCACATTGGTTTTAGTTATCTCCTTAGTCTTACTGATCACCTACCGTCTGGACCATGCCACCTTGTACTTTCCAGCTATTAATAATTGTTGAGCCATCTAAACTTTCTTCACCTTGTCTGCACTGTTTCTCACATTGAGCGTATTTCTTCTAAAATTATATATTTTAACGAATAATTTAAACTGTTCCTGTTGCCCTTACTTTCTGCCTTTATTTCCATTCAACTATCATTTTTTGGGTTCATTAAATTCTTAGGTATTTCATGAATGCAACATGTTCTACTACTTACAACCAGCTCGATCTTTCTCTTTATCCTTTTAGCTGAATGCTTTAATCATTGGTAAATAGTTTTATGGATAATTTAACTTATATTACTACATGAGTTTGATGATGCTCGTGACTTGTGAGTGTACCATTGCTGTTAAAATTCACATTTAGTACAAATTATTAATTTTTTATGTGTATATACCTTAGTCCTTCATTTCCTCTATTTGTACTCGATTTTGGTTGTTTAAATTTTGGTGCTGTTAAAGCTGTATGTATGATTACATGTTTGTATTATGTTGTCCAGGAGGACCAGAAGACAGCTGCTCAGTTGGCTAATACTATGTTCAACTCACTAAAGGGAAGACCCACTCAGGTGTGTTGTAATTGAGGCCAGGATTACAGCATTTGCAATAGCTTATAAAACTACAAGCGCATGAGGGATAATGTCACTAAACATGGAGCAAGTAATAATAGATTCAAATTATTATTCCTTTAGATGTATTGAAATAGCTAGAATTTGTCCCTACACGGAGGGATCGGGGATTTCAGGGAGCAAATCCTCATAACCTTTCAAACCTTAGCTGGGGTGAAGCCATATCCCTCAATAGAGAATTGCACGGGCCCATCACACAGTCATAAACACACCAAAAATAAATTGATTCTGGGAAGCTAGGCACAAGAATGTCAAATGTTTCACACACAATACCCCTCTGAACCACTTCAATTTTTTTCTTAGGCCAAGATAATTGATTTTGCAAGGATCCTGCAGTTCAAGCAACTAAACTTCTATGTCAAACTGGACCTTACTAGATCCGAGAACCCAAGATTATATAAGTACCTGCAAAGGGAGTTGTCTCCTGATGCTACTATATTTGTGTACTATAATAAAATATCAACAAATTACATTCTAGTTACTTTCAGCATTTATTTATTTACAAGGTTCATCAACATAAATGTGCTATCTGCAGGGTTTCGTATTTCAAGATATAGAGCCACCTCAATTCATCGCACTTTTTCAGCCTATGGTGATCCTTAAGGTAACCTCTTTTACACATGTTAATAAACTCTTCTCATATATCTGAGATTAATTTCCCATTAATATGAGAGATTATGTAATTTAAAGTGAAGGGTTACGTTACTGTCAACAGTGATTTGATTATTTCTTTTTTTAGGGTGGGTTGAGCTCTGGTTACAAAAGCTTTGTGGCAGACAAAGGTGTGAATGATGATACATACTCACCAAATTCTGTTGCACTCCTTCGGGTATCTGGGACTTCAGTTCACAACAGCAAAGCAGTGCAAGTCGATTCGGTGTGTGCTCACTTGTTTTCTTCTTTGTTCAGTCTTAATTTCTTTTTAAAAATTCTTCCTAAATGTTTGATTGCACTGATTAATCAAGTAGACACCCAATCCACAAAATTATTAGTATCCTCTCGGATGTAGCTCAAGTTACAAGTGAAAAAAATGGAATGACACAACTTAATTTTGCTATGATATGCTCTATTTATCACTCATTTAACATGGTGTTGGAAATTTACCCACATACTAGTATGATAATGGGAAACATTGAAGTTTTGTAATATATATACCTTTGAGTTTTCCAATTGTTGTGTCCTAGTGTAGTCGTGGAGGAAATCAGAGGTGGGTGTTAGGGAATCACACATTGAAAGAATGTGAAGTATGATGTCAATTGATATACTAGTTGGACCTTCTACCTAACACCTTAAATTTTGGAGTTGGAGTCAAGTTTAACGGTGGGAAAGAAAGATAGTTGGAATAACTAACATGGATTTTTCTTAAAAGAATCCCCTTGGGCTTTGACCCTACCTTTTTCTTATTTTGGGACATCTCAATATAGAAATGAGAACACTTGTTATGGGCTGAAAGGAGTAATGATTTGACAGGCCCTCCTGTAGTTCATTGGGTCACTGTTTTTGGCTATAGACATTTTATTGTTCCAGTCTTTGTCTAGAAACTATTTAAAATCCCTTATCTGTTTATTGATTTCTTTGACCTGATGTAAATTTGACATTTATTTTGTCTAGAAATGGTTGTCATACTAGCTAAATCATATAATCTGTTAAAAAAATTGCATGCACTCTTTTCTTAACTGTACAATTGTGTGTTCTTCCACTAGTATTTACATATTGTTGAATCCTTATGAGTTCTACTTCACTCTAGCAGCAATACATGTTCAAATTTTCCTTCTGTTCTCTTATTGTTGCCATCTCTTTTGTATGTTGTCACTTGTCATCTCCTAGTGAAGTTAATAATTTATGATGAATGTATTGTTGTTTAGGAGGCAGCATCATTGAACTCGAACGAGTGTTTCCTGCTGCAAACTGGATCATCACTTTTCATATGGCATGGAAATAAGAGTGCATATGAGAAGCAGCAGTTGGCTGCAAAGATTGCAGAGTTTTTGAAGGTATGCTTATTTATTTATTTATGAATATTGTATTCTTTTGGCTTATTCTGTTACCTACCCTGCTCTATTAACTAATGTGGATGCACTATTCTACAATGTAGAAGTGGAGCCAAGTTAGTGTAATCTGTCAAGTACTCATACATAAGTTAGTTTCTAATTCAACTTACAAGTCAGACTAGATGGAATTTAAACTAACTTGATTTTGATAATGTGCCATGTTATTAAAATCAATATTGTTGAAGTGGGTAATTTTCCCACGTTGGAAAAATATAAAGAGAATGAGCTAAATATAATGGTGGAAGCCAAGCCCTACTAGCAAGGTTGACCTTTTAGTATGGGAAGCCAAAACCATTATGTTTAGCCCAATATTGAAATCTAACATGGTATCAGACCGTGTGAGACTCGCACGTGAGGGGAGTGTAAATTCAAAGAGATTGAGCCAAGTATAATAGTGGAAGCAAAACCCTACTAACAAGGTTGACCTTTTAGTATGGGAAGCCCAAGCCATTCTATTGCCCAATATTGAAATCTAACGGATATGAACTATACAAATGTTTCAAATACATACATACATCTTCTGTTATTTCGAGTTCACTTTAATCATCCATGGATTTTCCATCATTTTGTTTGGTATGGTACTTCCTGCCCTTAATTTAAATATTGAATGATTGGTAAAAGAATAAACAAATTGATGCCCCTATGTAAGTACTTTCAATTATGAATTTGAGTTGGAATCATGCTGTCATAGTTGTACTAAGTCAAATATTTGGAGCTTATGAAATATTACTGTCTCCTGTTCTCAGGTATATCTTTATCAAATTAATCTTTCCTTTTGTTACTAATTCAGCCAGGAGTTACTTTGAAACATGCTAAAGAAGGAGCTGAGACCTCACCCTTTTGGTTTGCGCTTGGGGGAAAACAAAATTATGTCAGCAAACAAGCTCCTCCGGAGACTGTCAGAGATCCTCACTTGTTCACATACTCATTCACTAAAGGTGGCATTTCTTATTTGATTGTTTCAGGCTATGCTTTTTACTCTTTTCATTAAGGGCCTTTACATCTTTAGTTTCCTATTTTTGAGTTTCATAAGTTGTGGATAAGACTAATTATTTGTTCTTTCATTGCCATCGCCATTGCCGTTTCAAATTAGAGGGAAAGTTTCAGGTGAGTTATGGACTGTAAATATTGTTGGAACTCCCATATCATTGTGCATACCTGTACATGCATGTATATGTACATGTAGACTAGAAATTTGGACAATATAATCAGGCATTTAATGGCTTGCATTCATCTCTATTCGTGCTTGTCAGGTTGAGGAGATTTTCAACTTTTGTCAAGATGACCTATTGACTGAGGATATCCTGATACTTGACACACGTGCAGAAGTTTTTGTTTGGGTTGGTTATTCTGTAGAACCCAAGGAAAAGCAAACTGCTTTTGAAATCGGTCGGGTAATGTGTTTGGACATGTTTTTATTTCATTTCATTTAATATGTTAATCACGTTTTCTCTTCATTTTGTTCTTTATTCATTATAGAAGTTGTTCACAGAAATACATAGAGATGGCTGCATCTCTTGAGGGATTGTCTCCGAGTGTACCACTTTACAAGGTCACTGAAGGGAATGAGCCTTGCTTCTTTACGAAGTATTTTTCATGGGATACTGCAAAAGCTTATGTATGTGATGCAATGAGATGATTTCTTCTTTCTGATTAATTATCGTTGTTATTACTGTTGAAAAACTGTCTGTGTCCTCATCATTGATATTTCCTTGCATAATCATGTCAAGTCATAATAACTTTACGTATAGATGATATTTCCAGGTAGTGATATATATATATATATATATATTGAAAAAGTAGTTGCTAGAATGCAAGCATCATTGACAGCTTAATTAGATCGTCCAATTTTAGGTGTCCTTATTTGATCTCCAATCGTAACCCAGGAAAGGAGGAGAACTTTAAGCATCAGCAAACATCAAAAGGATGTGAATTGAAGTTTATGGTCGCATTTTGATTATATCACAAGGCTAAAAGTATACAATACGACAAATTAGTTTACAATATCTTGGGAACTTGTTATACAAGGTTAAAGTTTGGAACTTGTAAGTTCCAAAGGATTAGACTGTGTAGGTTTCTAAAGTATAAATTCAGGATGATCATTAGTACATTAAAAGGTTCCAGTAAAAACTGTTGCCATACACATCAATTGTCATCAGTGTTCTGTTACTGGGACTTTTTTACTAGAATGTATGTATCATTTGATTCATTATGTTGAGTATGCATACTGAACATCTTTCTCATGAACCACAGGTTCTAGGGAACTCGTTCCAAAAGAAAGCAGCGTTACTCTTTGGGGCAAGCCAAGTTGGAGAGGTGAATACTTGATATTTTTTCATTCTGCTGCCTAATCTTGTTGAGCATACTTATTTGGAGTTTGTGAAATGAACTCGATGTTTATTACTATATACGGCAATCTTGTTAGATTTGACTGCCAACCAATTATGAAAGTGTGAGCACTTTGTTACCCTTTCCATAATTTTGTGTTTCATCTTCCGTGTCTCTTTGGTTTCATTACATTTTCCATATTTTATATTTCCTCGTTTTTTATGACACTTGAAATTCTACAAAGCTTTGGCTTATTGGCTATAAAATGTCTGGCTACACAAAGATTTTGGATTTTGCTCAAATCCAATAGGATTCAAAACACACCTACAACATGGGAATTCTTGTCATTTGAAATTCTATGGTTTTCCCAACATTATATTTGTATTTGAAATACAACATTTCAAATCCAAAATTTCAAGTCTTGAATTTTGAATCAAATCCAAGAATCCGAAATTATCCCAAGGTCATTAAAATCATGATTTACCATTTAGAAGATTCCCCGATTAGCAGTACCATGATCACATAATGTATCAAGCTGAGGTGGGAATATGATTGACCCCAGGTTACAAGCTTGGTTTTCAAATCACATCTTCTTCTACTAGTAATTTTGCAGGAAGATACTCTAGGCAAGCTAGATACACACAGACTTTGCTCCTGTGATTGCTGCTTCATAAAATAGAGTTCTGGCTAAGTTTGTTTTCTTACTTCACTAGCACGTCTGCATGTTTTCTGTTTATTTTCCCAGTTTCATTCCTGTACAGTATCTTTCAAAATGGATCATTTGGGATGGCTTCATGCATTTAGCTATTGTTTGTGCTGTTTATAGTGTTTATGGGCAATGAATACATTGGTTGGAAGTTGGAACTCATATTTCATTTATAATCCTATCTCTACTTACCCACGACACTTCCATAGCTCATTTGCTCTGTCATGTGTGTTTGATTATCAATGCTCTTTCTAGAATGGTATCACAATTGGCACAGTTTTATATCCAATGATGTTTTATGATGATAGTATATGTGCTTGCATCTGTATTACAAGACATTCTTTTATTACATTAAAACCCATCACTTAGATAGTTCTTTGACTTTTCCGGATGATATTCTTTTCTCTTGTTGAGCCAGGATAAGTCCAATGGTGGAGGGGGGCCAACTCAGAGGGCTGAGGCTTTAGCCGCTCTAAATTCTGCCTTCAATTCATCCTCTGCGAAATCTGCTCAATCGGTAATTCATTTATTGTGCACCTTGTTAATTTCCTCAGCATGTTACTTTGCTGTTTGCATCTCTATGTTTATTGCTGTACAAGGACGTGCTGGCAAGCTAATACAGCTTTTGATCAAAATGGCTGCTTGGACTATACAGAGGTTCATCTTTTGATGAAGAATCATGTCTTGTAGCAGTGTGTTCAAATTGAACTTTTAGTTGGTATCCAGTCATGATCAATAATAGGAGACGGGCTAGTGATCGCATCCTTGTTTAGGAAACTTTTAGGATATAAAGGGGCATTTGAATCACTTGCTAAAATGTAGAAAAGTACCACATTATTGTTGTGGTCATGATTACCGCCCAAGGTGGTAATAGCAGTAATTTATTTCTTATCAAATCGGTAGCATTTAATTGATATTGGTTTATTGTTGTGGGCATGTGCTGATTCATACGTAGGTTACTTTGTTTAGAAGTGATTGTTGCCGGTTGCTCTATGCATATGCTACTTCATTAATGGTCTGAATGTTGTGAGCTAAAAAAATTCCAGTTTTGAATCGATATCTAATCTCAGAGGATCAGAAGTGCCACATTCCATTATAGAGGTTCCAATGGAATTTTTCATCCAATGCTGCTCTTGCATGGATGCTTGTTAAGAAATTTTAGGATATAATATTTAAATAGGGTTTATGGTGCAGATGTACCAACTATATTTACCAATCTGTGAAAAGTTTGGTGAGATTATCCTGATCCATATTATTGCTGGTCCATTTTTATGTTCATTTATATTTTTCCCTATATATGTTTTATTGTTATTTTCCTCCTTTGTGCATGCTTGGTGGCCTCAAATGGTTAAACCAATTCTTGATGGAGGTTTGAATGTGTGCCAAACTCAATTTCTCTATTATTGAAGTCGCTGTAATCTGTTACAGAGCCAGAGTAGGTCCGCTGACTCAAATGACGGACCAACGCAAAGAGCGTCGGCTCTAGCGGCCTTATCCTCTGCACTCAATCCATCCTCTTCGGGAAAAGGGGCTTCTTCCGCAAAGCTATCCAGCGCAGTTCAGGGATCACAAAGAGCAGCTGCAGTAGCTGCACTTTCACAGGTTCTTACCGCTGAAAAGAAGAACACACCCGATGCCTCTCCTACCAAATCAACTGACAGTTCTGCTGCAGATCGTAAGTAACCCATAACTAATTTTGTCTACAATATGCCAATTGTCTGTTCTGATACGCAAATACTAACCTTATCAATGCTCTCTTCCCACATGGTTGTTTGTCTTAAATGTGTGAGTACTTGCAGCTGATGGAGACGGTGAGGCTGCAGAAGAATCTGGAACCAATGCAGAGAACGAGGAAGAAACCGAGCAGGATGGAAATTATCTTGACAGCAATGAAAATTCATTCACTTATGACCAACTGAAGGCTAAATCTGAGGATCCGGTGGAAGGAATTGACCTCAAAAGGAGAGAGGTCGGATCTTCTACGAACGTTTTCAATAGTTACTTACAGCATTTCATTGTTGAACATCCGTTTATACTTATCTCCATTTGATCATTTTGTGCAGGCCTATTTGTCCGCGGACGACTTCATGACCATATTTGGAATGGCAAAGGAAGATTTCTACAAATTACCAAAATGGAAGCAAAACTCACTGAAGAAGAAAGTTGATCTATTCTGAGGGGCAAGTTCATTGAACAAGCTATTTATTTGCAAAAATTTATATATATATTTTTCTTCTTAACTTCCTCAAATGTCTTGAGTTTTGATTCTACCTGAAAAGTGGTTTATTTAATCTAATTTTGTTTTGTTTTGTTTCCTGCTGCTTCTCCTCCACCTTGTCCTTGATTGTAGTTTTAAAGAAGCAGTCAGGTCAAATTCTTTCATTTGATTACTATGTATCTCACATTTGATGTTATTGACTTTGCTATAATTTGAAAGTGCTTAGAACAAAAGGGGTGTATGTATTGATATTCTACTCCATTACTTTTTATTGAATCAAACTTTTTGGTTGATGTCTATTATGTGGGTTAGCTTTTACTTTGTGGAATGGTTTGAGATATAAATGCCAAAATTGATTTGATGTGTTTTTTTTTTCCATAAGCGACAGGACAATAAGCTTATAAAGGCTTGTGTTTCTCACTCTCTAGTGAGGGCGTCACTCGAGTTAGTTGTTAGCTCTCCCCTTAAACCCATAAATCTCACCTCATGCCGTCGGTAAGAAGGCTCGAACCTGAAGAAAATTCAAAGAGCATCAAGCTCAACATGCCTTAGTATTTGATGCGTTTTTGAAACAACTTTTTTTTTATGTAATCATCTCAATTTATTTATTAATTAATCAAATCTAGTTATAACAATGGATCTATCTCGGGCGGTGTAACGATACCAACCCAAGAATGTAAGTCAAGCGAAAACTTCGAGGACCCAGCTAGTATATAAGCAGCTCGATTGTTGGTATTATTAATGAAATTTGTTGGTATTATTCATAGTTGTCAAAAGCAACCTTAGCTGAAATTGAATTTATTTATTGTAAATATTTGTCGTTCTTCCAAGTGGTGCCATCATATTGGGTTTTGATAAATAATCTTATTTCAAACAAAATCATACTTCACATATTACTATTACAAATATGAAAATTAAAAATTGGAAGAATTCTCGGCTAGTTTTTCAATAATAATCTTAATTTTGTTTACCATTTAATAATGTAAATATGTGAGCACAAGGGCCCACTAAATATTTAGTACAAATGGCCAGCTTTGGTTTTTCAACTTTTTAAATACTACAATATGAATTTGGCTGGGTTGGTAGGTCAATAGTACTAAAAGGTGAAGAAACACGAGTGCTTTCAATTTTATTTTGTTCTTGTATTCTTGTTGTCATGTACATTAATTTTCTTGCACAAAGCCAAGAACTAACCAACTAAATAGCTTCTTAGTAAGACAAACATTCAATTTTTATGGTAATTTTAAGTGAGTAATTTTTTTATTCGCCAATTGTTCTCACTTTTTGATATAGGGAGACATCTTAACATTGTCAAGTACAAGTATAATGTATTTTTAGTTGAGATCGTGAGTCTAATTTTTCTTCAAGTTGCTGATATAAAATTAAAAATTCAATAAGCCAAAGTACAATGTAGAATATATCTTTTTTGTTCTTTAGAATTCCAACTTCTAAAGAATTTAAAATTTTAACATATAATGCGAATTTATTTATTCTTAATTTTTCTAAGATTTTGAAACAATGACACTATTTTAGAATGGATGGTTGTTAATAAATAAATTCAAGAAGCCATGCATGGGACTATATAGAAACTCATTGTTTTGGCTTAATGTTGGTTTGATGAATAAGTGGATGGTGTGTGAACAAGAAGATAGAGAAAAAGAGGTCAACATTGGTAGCCAGAAGAGTGAAGCATATGGATTCAACATTTCATCAATAATATGGATTGTGGTCCCCATAATAATTTAGATTCCAAAATATATATTCACACAACCAAAATTTGGATATCTTCTCCATCACTTATCATGTAGAGTAACATGGAGCCAAAATCACACAAACAGTCTCTTAACTCAGTCCACCCAAATAGACCTTACCATTTGATCATTTGGCATTGTTATGTAGGCTAGGCTTTTCCCTCATGTATGCCCCTTTTGTGGTCCAACATGCAACCATATGTTTGATGGCTTCATACATGCAATTGCATCATGCACAAATTCAAAAGACAGTCACCGTCTACGTGTGTCAACTGATAAATGGTTGTTTTAACTTAATTTGTGGTCTCAAGTTCGTATTTTAAGAAATTCAGTTGCGCTAAAATTTAGCAAGAGAAGTTTTGTCGCATTTGTGGTCTTACTCGACTAAAATATTGATTATTTAATTTCAGGCGTGAATGCGTGATATGACTTAAAGATGTTGATCATGTGTTGGTCTCAAACCTACTCCGAAAAGCTCATAGTTAAGATAAAAAAATATTTCCAACCCCGAATATCTCATGTGAATAATATGATGACATATGTAACATTATTGGTGTAGGTGCATCTTTGGCTAGGTGGAGACATTAGCAACCGAGGACTAGATAGAGTCATATATGCTACACTAGAAATGATCAATTGTGTCTTTTAGTTTGTCATATTTAAAATTAGTTTCCAAATATATAGTTTGAGACGCGAATGAGAAATTAATAATTTTATCATCAATTTATTAATTTGATTGAGATGGACATATGTACTTGATGTTATCATGTTATTAATTTGATTAAAGTTTCTTTTCTTTTTTTCTATTGTATAGAATACATTAAAAGTATTAGCTATTTTCATTGCTGATCGCAATCACAAAAAATCAAATATACGCAAAAGCAACAAGGATGTGTATAATTTGATGGGACAAATGACTATTTTTTCTCGTAAGTCATATCAGATTGATCACAGCCAAACAATTAGAGTACATTAATAAATGGTAACTTAAGGAAGGCAACTTCTTGTAAATCTATTTATAGAAGCTCATTTTTGCAAGAGCTTAGAGCTTGTTTGGTTACAACAACCTCTTAATTCAGTCCAACCAAATAGACCTTACCAGTTGGTCATTTGGTATTGCTATGTAGGTTAGGCATTGTCCCTCACCAAGAGTGTGAGTAATTGGTAAGGAGATGCAGCTACATTAAAAATTGGTATGAATAGTTTTTACGCCTTTGTAGTATCTGACCTAAAGTGTCTCATATGAATAATGTGACAACGCATCCAACATTATTTGTGTCGGTGCATCTTTGGCTAGGTGGAGACGTTTGCATCCGAGGCCTAGAGTTATATATGCTATAATTTACAATATCACTAGTGTGCGTCCCGTGCGATGCACGGGCGGCAAAAATTTACAATTAAAAACTATTATTCGTAAAAGTATTATTAGTTTGATTTGTATTAGATGTGTGAGTTATTCTTCTTCGAAAGTAACAAAAAAAAAAACTTTAGGTGAGTGGCAGTCCTTCAAAAATAATATTATGAAGCCAAAATCTTATTCCTCAATTATTTG